>CAUYQG010124749.1:0-92226 GCA_963574415.1 Tarsius wallacei | reverse complement strand
ATCCTTCCGCCTCAGCCTTCCAAGTAGCTGGAACTACAGGCGCGCGCTACCACGCCCGGCTAATTTTTTTATTTATTGTAGAGATGAGGTCTCGCCTGCCCAGGCACGACCTCATCCTCCCAAGGCACGGGATTACAGGCTGAGCCACCGAGCCCGGCTACATCAATTTCTTATTAATCATTTGCAGTATCACAGCATCCTACACAAGGACACCAGCAGGAGGAAAAATTTGGAGTTAGGAATGAGTGTGCTGTGTTTGGCATTCATAGAGAAGATCTGCTCAATGGAGGAGGGCTTCTCTTCCTTTATTCAACAAACCTTTATGAGAACCCACTTATAAATGTGGTAAGTTACTGTAAAGACTAGTACAATGTGCAACACACTCATGTAA
Organism: Tarsius wallacei; assembly: GCA_963574415.1. Taxonomy (NCBI): domain Eukaryota; kingdom Metazoa; phylum Chordata; class Mammalia; order Primates; family Tarsiidae; genus Tarsius; species Tarsius wallacei. The sequence continues at coordinate 91,835 of CAUYQG010124749.1, read as the reverse complement.
TGGTGGTCACAAAGGGAGCTGATCAGATCTGGAATCTAAAGCCTGACTCCATGTGAGTCCCTTGAGGGTACATTTAAATGGAGACAGAATGAAAAATAGAAATCCTGGGCAACCCCTTCGAGTCCCCTCCCACTGTGGGAGCTTTTCTATCCTCTCAATAAATCCTGCTTTCTCACTTAAAAAAAAAGAAAAAAGAAAAGAAAAGTAGAAATTCGTCTCTTTTACTGGGAAGGAGAAAGGGAAGATGAAAGTAGAGAAGTAACATGGTCTAGGCTGTGAGAATAAACATGTTTGGAATCCCCAAGGCAGGAAGACTCTCTGGGTATTGGAGGAATTGCAGGTAGTTGTGTTTGGCTAAAGTGTAGAAAACAAGGAGGTTGGTGGCTTGAGATCTGGGTGGACAGAGAGGAGAGGTAGAAAAGGACAAGATGGTACAGGGCCCTGGAAGCCATATAAAGAGTTTTGGGTTTGATCCCAGAGCAATAGAAATGAGACTTTTCAGCAGGACTTGGTAGAGTATAGTGATGAATAAGAGAAAAGGCTACAAAATGATCTGTGTTTCAGTTGTAAATCATAAACAGCAGGGAGGGACCCTGACACAAACAGCAAAGTCTTCTCTGTCTGTTGGGAGAGGTCATGATTTCAGTTTGGGTAGGTTGACTTTGGGATACAAACGACCCACCCAGGAGTAGAGTCCTTCAGGTTGTTGGAACCGAGGGCCCCACGCTAAGGGGTAAGGTGATGGGTTTCACTTCCTCAAACTGGATTTGTGAGCCATGGTCAGACGTCAAGGGTAAACTTTGTGAGATATGGCAGCCTCTCGGAGGGAAAGCCCACACTAGGACAACAAGGTCTCAGTTTGAGGAAGTCTTTACTCTGGGTCAGAGGAGGGAGAAATAGGAACTCACAAAAGAACCATCAGAGAGATGAGAACCATCCCAGGAAAGTATGATGTCATGGATCCCAAGGGAACTAAGAAGACTTTTAAGAAGGTGGAGGTCACCTGTATGGCATGGCCCTGACAGATGTCAGGTTGAGCAAGTCTTCAGAAAAGGCTCACCTCGCTTGAAGAAGGAGGTACTATAAGCCTTTGTCAGTTACTATCCATCTCTAGGAAATGGTCATGGTTCCACCTAATTGTTTGAGGTATGGTTCATGCTTTTGTATCATTTCAGCGGGCTACTGTTAGAGACCTTATGTCTTTCAAAAACTACACATGAATGTTTTCCTCAAGTGTTGAAAAAGACATGAGATTAGTGTGACCCAGTGGTTTATTAGTAGAGCAACCATATAGTTTGTCATTCAAATGGAGACACTGTTCAGAGTGAAAGGGGGTGTTAACCAAATGAGACACTGAAACAATTGGAATCTGGGACTGTCCTTGGCTAACTGGGACTTATGGTTACCCCAGTTGTTGGTGGCTTCAGACTGGTGCCTTCTGACCACCACTGCTTTGCTCATTATTCACAAACCCGTGCCTTATTTAATTCTCACAATAACTCCAATGAACCTCCATCTTCCAATTCCCCTTTTGTAGATAATTATGTGGGGACCCAATGTGATGGGGCACTGCGTGACTTCCCACTCTTTGTCTAGAGCTCTTTCTCCAATCCAGATGCTCTCTCTGATCTCAGCAAACTTGGGGCCTTTTGCTGTTGCTGATTTTGGCCTTCGCAGACTGGTGAGAATTTGATAGGCCTTCTATGTAGGGTTATCCCTTGTCTTTCTGCCAGATCACAATTGGCCACACTGACTTGGCCTGTCTCCAGTTTTTTGGCACCAAGACTCATTAAGCCTTCAAGTTCAAGTGAGGACATTCCAACCCACTCCTTTAAAAAAAAAAAAATCTCCATTGAAAAAGCGGCTTTTTCTTTGAAGATTGGCCTGGCCTAGGTGGCAACTTAGGCAAAGACCAAGTATCTCCAACAGAACAGGCTTCTGTTAGAAAAGATGAAAGCAGATGGAGAACATGGAAGGCAAATGTGCAGGACTCATGGTGAGGAAGATGAATCCCCAGTGTAGCCTTTTTTTTTTTTGGACCTTCACCAAATAAATAGTCCTTGGTTCCTCCTCAAAAGAGGGATTCTTAGCACAGTGGGGGCTACTGTTCCTATTCAGACTGTTTTCTAGGCATCAATTACAAAGTCTACTTGGGGCACTCTTGTGTACACTTGAGTCTCTTGCATTTGAATCATTCTTAAGCTCATCTGCCTTTGTAAATATGCTGTCCATTTAAAATTATATAATCCTTGTCACTTCTTTTAATATGTAGTTTTACGTGATCCAGCCCCAGTAGGGTATTTATAAAGTGTACTTTGAAGCTTCCTAAAAACGTGTTTGAAGCTTACTTTAGCATGATTATCGCTCTGAACCACTTCTCTCAAAATGTGATTTCCTTCGTCCTATCAGTGTCTTAATAAAGATTAAAATTTGGTGGTCTTAAATCACACGTTTGTTTTTTCTCCTCCTGAACAAATTTCAGATAAATTTATTAGAATGACCAAGTGACTTTAAAGAAATACAACAGGTTTCAAGATAGGCTGTTTGTAAGGTAGATAAGAAACTGGCCTGCTCTGTTGCCTGCCTGTGGGGTTGCATGCTGGATTAGGCTTTGCTTAGATTTAAGAGGATTTGTAGCTCCCTAATTGTATTTCCTTAATAATCCATTTTTTGATTGTCTCTAATGGGCTGTCAGGCTCAGTGGGCTGGCTTCCCACGATGAAGTATGCAAAATTCCGGCCTCAGCCATTCTAAATGTTTCCTTTGGTTCCCCACAGGAGATGACCTTTTGCCAAATAGCCTACCAAGGACCCAGTTTGTAAATGATTTGTTTTTAAAGTTAACTGTGCAGAAATAGACTTTCTTTCTTATATTTAGGGGAAGAAAGAATGAATAAAAAGAAAAAGAAAATGTGGAGACTTTTTATCAGAGTGAGTAGCTCTGGTGCTTGCCTTTCCTTAAGCCATCATAGACTATGCCCAGAGACTACTGTTCCCAAACATGACTTCATCATACCTGGCGCCCCTTCCCACAAGGCAAGACGTGGCTCAGGTTCCTTTGCCTGAAACTCAGGGCCCCTTCTCTGACTGTGACATTTCTTTTTATTATCTTTGTGTTCCCCTACTCAGTGCTCTTGCTGTGTTTCATTTTAGCCACCTGGGGTGCCCTCTTCCTCTTCCATTTCCACTCCCTAAATCTCCAACTCACACAATGGACTCCTTTCCCTCCACTGGGATATCCCCATGACTGCATCCTGAATTCAGTCCTCTGAGCACCCGTGGCTGGGGCAGCCATATATTCCGGAGTGGTGATAACAAACTTGACTTCAAGCGCTCTCTCTCTTCCTTGTTTCTGCCTTGAAAGGTATTTTGACTGTGCTTAGTGCAAGTAATTTGACTCATACATGACCCTACTCATGAGGTATGTTTTAACTTTCTATGAGTTGATAAAGTCCTTGAAGTAGTGACAGCGACTGACCCTTCTGCATATGTCTAATGGTGTTTCCTCATGGCAGGCATGTACTTCATGGTAAGCTTTTGAAAAGAGAATGATGGAAAGAAGAGAGATTATTGCAAAATTAACATTTTTGAAATTACTGACATATTTATAACTAATCTGTAATGTGTATTAAAGCTAGGCTATTTTAACTCAAAATAGATCATAGACCTAAATGTAAGAGCCCAAACATAAAACCCCTAGATAAAACATAGAAGTAAATCTTTATGATCTTGGATTAGGCATGGTTTTTGACATATAGCATTAAAAGTACAAGTTTCCAAAGGAAAAACATAGATAAATTAGACTACACCAAAATTAAAACTTTTGTCCTGCAGATGATATCATCCTCCAACCTGCAGAATGGAAAAAAATATTTGCAAATAATGTATCTGATAAAGGGCTTGTATCCAGAATATGTAAAGAACTCTTATAGCTCAATAGTAAGAAGACAAACAACCCAACAAAAAAAAAGCAGGCAAAGATCTGAATAGACACTTCTTCCAAGAAGCTATACAAATGACCAATAACCACATAAAAAGATGCTCAACACTGTAAGTATTTTGAGAAATGTAAATCAAAACTACAATGAAATACCACCACAAGCCCCCAGGGTGGCTATCATAAAAATGGAAGACAATAATAAGAAAGGGATGGGTGTGAAGAAATTGGAACTTTCACACATTGCTTGTAGGATTGTGAAATGATGCAGGCACTCGGGACAACAGTTTGGCGGTTCATCAAAAGTTCAAACATTAAGTGACCACATGACTCAGAAGTTGTGCTCCTATGTACGAAATGAAACACAAGAGAAATTAAAACATACATCCAAACAAAGTGTTGTACACAAGCATTCACGGCAACATTATTCATAATAACCCAAAGGCAGACATATCCAAATGTCCTTAGAGTGGTGCGTTGATAGGTGAAATGTGGTATATCCATGAAATGCAGTATTATTTGGCCATAAAAAGAAATGAAATATGAATGGCTGCTACAACATGATGAACCTTGAAAACATTAGGCTAAGTGAAAGAAACCAGTCACAGAAGACCACATCTCATATGATTTCATTTATAGGGAATGTCCAGAATGTAGATCAGTGGTTGCTTAGGGCTGGTGGTTGTGAGTAAGAGGGGAAGTGAAAACTAATAGGTTTGGAGGTTTTATTAGGGGGAAGAGAAACTAAAATTAGTTTGCAGTGATGGTTGCATAATACTGTGAATGCACAAAAATATTGGATTCTGCATTTTCTTTGAAAAAAAAAAAAAAAGATACTTATTTCCTTTCCCCAGTATACAAAGTTAAGCAAGCAAATGATCACAAATCCACTGATCCTTTTTTTTTTTTTTTTTTGAGTCAGGATCTCACTCTGCCAAGCAGGCTGGAATTCAGTGGCACCATCATGGTTTACCACAGCCTCCAACTCCTGGGCTCAGGTGATCCTTTCCCCTCAGCCTCCCAAGTAACTGGGATTAGAAGTATACACCACCACACCCAGGCTGGTCTCTAATTCCTGGCTCATGTTGTCCTCCTGCCTTAGTCTTCCAAAGTACTGGGATTATAAGTGTGAGCCACCATGCCCAGCCACAATTTTACATTTTCAATGCATGAATTGTATGTGAATTATATCTCAAGGTGTTAAAACACACACACACACACACACACACACACACACACATACACGCACACACACACACACACAAAATGAGACGTAAAGTTTTGAGTTCAGGATGTTTAAATGTCATCTAGAAGACTCATTCCAATGATCATTTCATGCATTTCCAGGTGGACTAGTATCATATTGTAATGCTCTGCTTGTATTTTAGAACTTCATTGAAAAGAATGTTCTATGAAAAGACTGTTCATTGAAAAGATGTTATATTTATATTCTGTCTACTTCCAAAAAATGTAAAGAAAGTTACAACAATAAAAAAGGCACATTTATTAGGCTCAGAAATAAAAACATTAGACAAAGAGAAGCCATGAAATGAGAGCGTGAGGAGATGCTATTACTTAAATACTGCATGACTTTTTTTTTTTTTTTTTGGGTATCATGAAAAGCTCCTTTTCTGCTGCAGATGAAAGGGTTTTGCTCATTTGATTTTTTTCTGCTGGAGTCTCTGACCTCAATAGTATATTCTCCCTTTCTCTGAATGAAACTGCACTTGACATTTCTGCTGCACACCCAGTACAGTGGAATGGTGTGTGCTGTCCAAGGAGAGGCAGCCATAGTGTTTCTCTCCCCTGCCCTCATCCCGTCCATGCCTCTGTGACTCATCAGAAATGAAGAACTCAGAGACTCAACTGCCTCCTTTGGGGCCAACCAGCTCCCAACTCCTCTTCAGAGGGGAACAGGGTGACTCCACTTTTTCCCATCCCCTCTTCCAAGAGCTGAGTTTATAGGCCAAAAGGAACGTGAAATAATAGATGGTGGGAAAAAACTAGAAGCCTATCAGATGATCCTTCTATGGTTGTTGCTTGAACGCAACTTGAGTCTTGGTCCTGAGAGAATTTATTCAGATGTGATTGAAAACAATAGCAGAAGTTGCACAATTATTACTGACCTAAAGGCTGATGTTCTGGGCTTTCCCAATTACTTTGTAATACTTGCTCATGTCATTAACAATTCTCTCACCAAACAAAACAAATTTTTTTTGAGTCAAAGCATCACTCTGTTCCCCAGGCTGGAGTGCTCACAGCGTGCTCACAGCTACCACAGCCTCAACCTCCTGGGCTCAGGCGATCTTTCTGTCTCAGCCTTCCAAGTAGCTGGGACTACAGGTGTACACCGTCATGCCTAGCTTATGTTTTGACTTATTGTAGAGACCAGGTCTCACCAAGTTGCCCAGGCTGGTCTTGAAGCCCTGGACTCAGGCAATCCTCTTGCCTTGACCTCCCAAAGTGCTGGGATTACAGGTGTGAACCATCACACCTGGCCCACCAAACAAAAATTGACGCCTACCAAGACTTGGCCCTTATACTAGAGCTGAGTTTACAGAAAGAATGACCCCTTTGCCCGAGGGGGAAGATGGCGAGTTCCTGTGGTATGTGATAAATAAGGAGACCAAAAAGTGTTGAGACCCAGAGATGGGATACAGTCTTTTCTTAGAAAGTGGCTCAGTGAGGAGGTACCATTTAAGCTAGGTTTTGAAGAATGAGTGGGAGTTCGCTAGGCTACAAAGGAGTGAGGGGAGGCCTGTGGGAAAGGCAAGTCAGGCATAGAAACGATAAGCATGTGAAAGTTCTCAGCTATTTGAAGGGGCTTTGCATGCTTAGGGTCAGATACTAGGACAAGTGTGAGGTGGGACAGACTGGAGGTGAGAGGTAGGTATCAGGTCAGTTTCCAGAAGACTTTAATAGCATGTTAGGGAGTTTCAGCAGTGTCTGGTGAGCAATAGACAGCCGGCACAGGCTCTAAACAGAAGAGCAATGAGATTAGGTTTGCTTTTTTAGGGAGTTACCTCTGGCGGTAGTGAAGACTTCTGATTGTTTTTTGCTGTTCCCCAAACACACACATGTGACTAGGACCCCATTCTTCCCAAGGAGCAGCAGAAATGTGTGCTCTACCTGTCTTGCTATGTCCATCCTCAGTTTATATCTTACTGTACACATCCCATGTTTCCAAAGTCCTCTTCCAAGTCACTCGCTTGGGACTTGGGCATGTCTCCTCCTAGAACTAGTGTTCTTCACAAAGTCTTCTATCAACCATCCCACATCTGAGATGGGGCCAGTCCATCATAGAAGCCAGGCCTATGGGCATCTGGGCTCAACTGGTATGGGGTAAACACTTAATAACAATAGTGGAGTGAAAAGGAAGTAGATTCAGAGTTCTAACTAGCCACATTCAGAGCAGACCTCTCCCCGCCTGTAGGACAGCAACGGGTCTCTGCAGCTCTTGGCTTGTCCCTACCACCCTCAGGATGGCAAGTGAGGTGGGGAGACAGGGGCTCTAGGAAGACCTAAAGGACAGCTTGGCTTTTTGGAAAGCAAGGCGAGTCCCCTGTGGGTGCAGATACAGCACAGTTGAGTCTGTCTTTGCAGCTTCTTTCTGCCTTGCCTTTGTTGACTTCCTTCCTTCCTTCCTTCCTTTCTTCTCTCTGTGCCTGCTTTCCACCTGTCCAGAGCTACACCCATGGAGGCCAATCTTTCATCTCTCCCAACCCAGCTCTAGTCACAGTCAGTATACTCCAAAACCTGCTTGAAGGAGATGATCATCATACCTGCCATTTACGATGTATATATTGCACATCAAGTCTGTGCCAAGTATGTTACATGAATTATTTTACTTACTGCACACTACTCTTATGCCACTACTAGCAAGTATGCTTTGTGCCCATTTTATAGAAGAGGAAACCGAGGCTCATTGATCTTGAATGACTTAAGTAACTTGCCTAGTGACTTACAGACTGAGATTTGAGCCCAGGTTTTTCTGTCTCTAGAGGCTCTTACTGCTCTTGGAACTTTATGGATCTCAATCATGGAACTCTTGGTTCTGAGAACTTCTTGCTGAAGAGGTACTGGGGGGTCAGGGATCCAGCTGCTTATCTGACCCAAGAACAGAAGCCGTCAGAGCTTCAGCACAGCCATGTCACTTTCCAAGTTGTCTCTCCACCCTCCTGAAAGCAAACCCAGCTATAACTGGGACTTAACTGTGCAAAAGAAATGCTAATTACAATCATTTCTATATAATTGCTGTGTAGCACAAAGATGATTATATGTATCATTGCCTGTGTCAGAAAGACTCTAGTCTTCCTTTTATTTGGTTATAGGAGATTTTGTTCGTGTGTTGCTAGCCTTCACATTTCATTGATCACGTGTCATCTTAAACTTGTAGCTTATAAAGGCAGGAAGAATCTTGAGTGGGAGAGGCAGTTTGGAGGTGAAGGGGTTTGAGTACCAGGTGCGGCATTTGGAGGGCGTCCTGTGAGCACTTGGGACCCTAGAAGTCACTGGAAGAGGGAAGGTGCATGCCAGAGCTAGGTTTTAGAAGTGGCCAACTTAGGTGCAGTGGGCAGGTGGATTCAGATGGCAGAGACTGGTGGTGGCTGAAGATTATGAATGGAGATACAAAAAGTGAAGTGTCATAGGAAAGCACAACTGCCCAGATTTCAAAGCCAGGGTTTGTAATCCCAACTCTACCGCTTAGGAGCTCTGACCTCAGATGTGTGACAGATACCTTATCTTGATTATTTGATTTGATTTTTAGGTCTTTTCTAATCCCCAAATTCCATAATTTCCAAACAGCAGGAATGGTTATACAAAGGACAGACTGTGAAAATGAATCAAAGGACTCCAAGATGCTCAGATAATCGCTCTACATTTCCTTCCTTCCTAGCTTATTTTATTTCATTAATGTAAGTCTTTTTAGTATTAAGAATAGACATGATATGTAAGAAAAGATCTTTTATCCCCCTAGAAATTATAGGAAAATACAAACAGGTCCATTTGTTTACAGTGTCCCAAATTCTAGCTCTTTTCCTTTTTGCTGCTGTTCTAGCAAGATCCAGGGAAAGGGTTGTGCGTAAGGTCTTAAATTTTGCATTTGGGGACAGGACTTTCTTGGCTACAGCTTGCCAAAGTGGGGTCCTTTTTCATTGGAAAAGGCCCTTGTGGAAAGTTAAGGTGGTGCTGGATGCTGTAACTGATAAGGCCCTACATCACAGTGGTTTAGTACAATGGAAATGTATCACCTAATTCTGGCAGCAGGGAAGGGTGGGGACAAATCTGTTCCAGGTAGTTCTTCAGGGAGCCCAGCAAAAAGATCCTCAAAGCATCTTATCATTTCCAAGGACTTCCTGGGTACCAACATCTAACTAGTTAATGTGAAGGAGAGAGGACAGAGAATTTTTAGGGAGGGTCTTTAGGATGTGACCTGAGTGTGATATGTATGACTTCTGCCTACCTCACATTGGCCAGAATTCTGTTCTACAGCTGCAGCAAACTGCAAAGGAAGCTATGTGTCCAGGAGAACAGGAAGACAGACTGGGTGAACAGTCCCTGCCTCAGGTGCTGCATTAGAATAATAGTACTGCTAAGCCCTCAGATTTGCAGGATCAGGCCCAATTTCTTGGAATTCCAAGTCTACAAAGACCTAAAGCTCCTATGATCTCTTCTTAGGTGTGCTCAGGGCAAGTGGCTTAAGTATGACCTATATTGCACACACTCTGAACAACACATAGAACCTCACAAACATTTGGTAGGTATTGGTGGCAATTTGCATTCCAACACTATTTTGTTCATATGAAACTCTTCTTTGTCTCAAGGTTCACTTTTTCCTATATTTTAATCCATTTTTCTTGACCTCCAAGGATTTGTTCATTCTCCTGGTTTTGCCAAGGTAACTCCAAAAAGAAACCTTTTAAAATGACATCTGTAACAGGTTTATGGTCAAGGTTAAATTGATCTCATGCTTTGGTTCAAAAACAGTTGCCATGTTAGATTAAATGAAAGTACATATACCTTCATCCAGGGTGCATTGTCAAACCCAGAAAGTGATCAAGGAAACCATAGAGAAAAACATGCTTGAGCCAAATTAAAAGGGACACAAAGTGGATAATTTTGTGATCATAGTTGCCTATTGCAGCTGTGCAAACCAAGCTAATGAGCTGATGATGTAATCTCTTGTTGCAAAGAATAAAGTGATTTCCCATGAGATTAAGCATGAACTTCCTAACCCTGCACTTAAGGTCTAGATAGCGCTTCTTCTGTCCCCCAGACTCTAGGATAATTGTTAGCATTGAATTTCTGAATTGAATGACTTGTAGAGTAAGTACAAACCTTTCAAAATGTGCAATCTTTAAAAAATTTTACCTGTAATATTTGTATCATGGTCCAATAACACAGAAGCTGCCCACTAGTATAATTCCTCATGTCTGGATAGGTCTTGTATTTTTTGCAGAAGTTGGAAGAAACAGAACCTCTCTCTCCCAGGGTAGGAATTTGAGGTGTGTTTTTAAAAGTTGCTGGTAGAAACTTTTTTTTTTAAACTTTGTATTTTATAACCATTAAACAATGATTGAGAGGCTATCAGACACTGGATATTAGGAGTATAAGAAGTTATCAAATACAATTTTGGGTTGAATCAGAATACCAGCATCGTGTCTCAATAGTTTTCTTTAAGGAATCTTAGAATCTTAGATTGTTAATATTTTAAGAACAGTATTCCATAGAATATGTGCAGAGTTTATCTTTAATTCACCTTCTCAGGAACTCAAGATGGTTGTGCCCTAGGTGGTATGACCGTAAACCAATATATCACAGTTCTGTTCTTCTTGTGGGTTTAAATCCACTAGTGAGCATGCCCTATGAGGGGGAGGCCTGGGGACACCCCTCCCTTTTTTTGCAACCCTGGAACCCAACTTCAGACCAGACATCATGCACAGTTGATAAGTATTTGCTGAGTTCATGCAGGAACATATGGAACAGCTTTATGTGAAATGAGTCTCAGGGTGTTGTCAATTTAGAATATGAGTTTAGTCAACACTATTTAATTTGTATCATAAAAGAAACATATTACTTTTGCTTACTCTCCATGCCATTAACTTCTATCTTAATTGAGAATTATCCAAGATCATAGCTTTTCTTCCTGTTTCTAGTTGCTTCTCACTGGACATATGCTAGGCGAGCTATATACTTGTGTTGATCTGATTCCCTGGTGTGAGATTTCTATCCAAGGGTGACCAGAAAGAGGAACAAGGAAAACTTATTTTAGCCTTTGGCAATTGGCTTGTGGAAAAGTTGAAACTAAAATAACCTCCACTAGCAAAAAGGGACATGCTCAATACACTCAGTGGGTGAATATGCAAGTTTCCACTGATCAAAAGTTAGCAACAGACATCACCCTGTTGGATCCTCATCATAATCCTGAATGGAAGATGAGGTTTATTTTAGATACTCATTTTATTAAAGGAAAAACTGAGACCCTGATCAAGTGACTTCCCAGTTACTCAAAGCCAATGTAAGTTGGGTTTACCTGTTAAAACCTACGCTACTGATTCCAAATTCACTGCTGCTTCTGTTTCATCAAGCTGAATGTTATAAGTTATTTGTGATAAATTATTTATCTATGTTTTTAAATACCTAGATTTTTTAATAAGCAGAAAATTTCTATATGCATTCAGTTATACATTTGTGTTTATACCTATTTATATTTGGTGTTGCTTTAAAAATATAAGTCAGATCATCTCAGTCTCCATCTTAAGAGTCTTTTGACGAATATAAAGATGGTCTGTTACCACATGGTGAGGATAAACTACCCATTAAGGCCTTCTAGCTGTAGGTTTGGGGAAGCATAGGCCACAGGTGGGAGATTGGTATAGGGCTGTGCCGAGTGGAGATATTCTGCCCAGAGGACAACAGCCTCCTTGCCTCTGGAATTCCTGGTGAGGATGTTGTAAGATCATCCAGGGACAGAACTTGGCATGTGATGTGTCTCACACATCTCTGTCTCCCATTAGACACTGGCATCCATTTTCCTTTCATTCCCACCTGGTATTATCCCATTGTAGTGAGATAGTGTTTGTTTGGGTTTTTAATTTTTGTTTTTTGTTTTGTTTTGAGTTGTGCTTGGGTAACACATACTGAAGCTAGACTTTCTAAAGCACCAAACTGTGGTGTAAAATGACTAAGCAATGAAGACTGTCACAGTCCCCAGCCCTGCTACAAACTAGCTGTGCGATCCCTGGAGAAGTCATCTGTTTAAGGCTTAATGTTTTCTTCTACAAAAATGATGGAACAAATCTATGACCTGTCTCAACGGGACAGGATTTTGGGGGGATGATGCATCTCCGAAGTTACATATATGTAAAATATTGTCATCAGCATCATCACTTGAAAGCACTTCATTAGAAAGTATTTATTGAAAATATTTCTATTTTAATTGACACAGGAAGGAAATAGTGGTTTTTTAATAAAATTGCAAGTGAATATTCTTGACTCTTACTAAAAAAATTCTCTTAGGACAAAAAATGTCCTCAGTTTAATGCAAAATACAAGATAAGCAGGTGTTGGGCATTTGGACAATGTGAATTCAATGTTATCTTTTGGTGTTGTGTACTATAAACTGTGAATAGGATTGAAGCAATGTTTACATAAGAAAATACAGCTGCTTCATCTTGAAAATATTCTAAATAGTTAAGAGGATTATGGCTTCTCATTTTTTAATTTATGTTAACACATTTTGAAAGAGGGCAGTTTTTTGTTGTTCTGTTAAGCAAGGTCTCATGTTATCGTTCAGTTGATGAATTAATTGATTTGTACAACTTCTGCCATATAAGTGCAATTTTAAAAGGATGGATATAATGAAATATTTAAGGCAGTTTAAAAATTCTAAACATGTATAAAAGAGACATTTCTGGAGCCATCATTACTAAAATATTAATATACTTCTTTGTCATAAAAGACAAAAGGGTAGCCGGCTCGGTGGCTCAGCCTGTAATCCCGCACCTTGGGAGGCTGAGGTGAGTGGATTGCCTGAGCCCGCAGGATCAAGACCCGCCTGGGCAACTTGGTGAGACCTCGTCTCTACAATAAATCAAAAAATTAGCCGGGCATGGTAGCGCATGCCTGTAGTTCCAGCTACTTGAAAGGCTGAGGCGGAAGGATCGCCAGAGCCCAGCAGGTCAAGGCTGCGGTGGCCGGGAGCGGCCACTGAACTCCAGTCTGGGCGACGGAGTGAGACTCCAACTCAAAGAAAAAAAAAAGACAAAAGGGTATCTCTTTGAAAGAGGATTTTTAAATAATAAATTTGGGGGTAGGATGTTTTGTTATTTTTTTTTCTATTTGCCAACAAGGCTCAGTTATCTGGTAGCAAGGGCATTTCATTTAATTTTAAAAATCTAAAATTATTAGAGCAAGTGATTGATCTAAAATGCTGTGATTACTATAAAATATTTACACACAAACATAGAGAAACATTTACAGATAATGTCTTATGTGCCAGGCTCTGTGCTAACTTTTTACTTATTTTGCCACATTTGAGTCACGTTGGCACCTAAGCAATTGGTATCATTATATTTCTATGTTATCACTGAGGAGGCTAATGTTAAGACTTGCCCAAAGTAACAACCCCAGTGAATGGCCAAGCTGGACTCAGTCAGTTGGATTCAAAGCCAACTCTCTTACCCCTTGACCACCTCTGTAGCCATCAAGGGTTTGCAGCTATTGAAAAGGATGTAACTCGGCCAGGTGTGGTGGCTTACACCTGTAATCCCAGCATTTTGGGACGCCAAGGTGAGAGGATTGCTTGAGCCCAGGAATTTGAGACCAGCCTGGGTAGCATAGTGAGACTTCATCTCTACAAAATATTTTTTAAAAGTTAGCCAAGTGTGGTGGCTCATGTCTATAGACCCAGCTACTGAGGAGGCTGAGACCAGAGGATTGTTGGAGCTCAGGAGGTTGAGGCTGTGATGAGCTGTGATCGTGCCACCGCACCACTCCAGCCTGGGCAACAGAGCGGGACCTTAATCTTAAAAAACAAAAGACAAAAATCAAAAATTTTAAAAAGAAATAAAGGGCGTAACTTTTCATGCATTGATAAGTCATACTCTCCAAGGTAGATTGCCCAGCTTCCAAAATATATTATTGCATGAAAAAACAAGGTTTAAGACAGTGTGTGAGTGTGTACTATATACTACACCTGTTTTAAAACTTTATATGTATTTTTATGCATTTTTCTCTGGAACATCTTTCAGGCTGCCTTCAGAGAATAGGCTGGGGCTCAGCAGGACAGAGGTGTGACACATGAGACTTACATTTTACTGTATAACTTTCTGATTCTTTCAAATTGTCAACATTGTACATGAATATAATCTTAAAGTTCAAGTAAAATGACACAGTTAAGAACTAGTGAGAAAAGTAAAGTATCTTAAGAATTATGTACATTCAAAAACTTGACTTCAGTGACATCCTGTTTATCTGTGTATCTTAAGCCAGAAAGATATGGGATTTTAACATCCCTTGAGAGAATACACCGATCTAGGACATTTGGGTCTTGGGCCCAACTGTGCTACTTAGTCAGCTCTGGAAACATCACCCAGCTTCACCAGGCCGCAATTTCTGGCTGTAAAATGAGAAGAGTCAATAAATTGCCTTCCATCTTGGGAAGCCAACGATTCCAAAATAAGTTGTAAGGAAGCACTTTTTTTGTTTGTTTGTTTGTTATGAGTCAGGGTCTCACTCTGTTGCCCAGACTGTAGTGCAGTGGTGCTATCAGAGCTCACTGCAGCCTCAACCTTCTGGGCTCAGATGATCCTTCCACCTCAGTCTCCTGAGTAGTTAGGACTATAGGCACATGCCACAACACCTAGCTAATTTTTTGAATTTTATAGAGACCAGCCTATGTTGCCCAGGCTAGTCTCGAGATCCTGGGCTCAAGTAATCCTCCCGCCTTGACCTCCCAAAGTGCTGGGATTACAGGCATGAGCCACCACGCCTGACCCAAAAAGCCCTTTTTAAAAAGATAAAATTTGTGATTAAAACTAAGTGAGTTCATGAAAAGAGTAGCTGTCTTGGCTCTTGGTGGGCAAAAAGCCCATGTCCACTCCAAGTACTAACTGATGGCGGCAGCATGTTGAAATTACAGTGAAAGTTACCAAGAAGAAACAATTCATCTTGGGTGCAAACAACAGCATATCCTATCTGTCACAACCCCTGGAGGGACATTCTCAAATATTAATACGTAGTAGTATCACATTCAAATATAGTCTATATTTAAGGCTATTAAACTATTTCCAAGAATTTTTTTATTAATCTATAGAAATCTATCAAGTATAGGTTCTACAGAACTTACTACACATAATCTTGGATTGCATGGATTATAATTGAAGTCAGCAAACTTTTTCTGTATGCATTGTCATAACTACTCAACTCTGCTGATGCAGCGCAAAGGTAGCCGTAGACGATATGTAAATGAATGCACATGACTCTGTTTCTGAACAGCTTTATTTACAAAAACAGGTGTTAGGCCAGATTTGGCCCTTGGGTCATAGTTTTCTGACTTCTGAGTTACAATAAACTCCTTCCCTGAATGTCTCTTTGCACAGTATTCTAAATTGCCTAATGGCCTCTTTCATTCCTGAATGTGAAAATAAATGCTGTCATTCTACCATCTCCTGCCTTCAATTACTCCTTCGTGAACAACTTATTTTGCAAGTGCTACTCTTTATCCTGTTATCCTGATGCTAACCATATTTTAGTTTTTACAAGTTGCCGTTGCCTTCCTTACTTCTCTTCACTCTGAATTTATATTTCCTGTAGACAAGCAGTTTTAGTTGTTTTCTTGCATTCCTTCATTGTACAACCATTTTTATATAATCTCAGCCTTTACCCTGAATATCTTTTGCTCATATCTTTTGTACCTAGGGAATCGTGGTCAGCCCTGTTTAAAATCTTCAGCATAGGATTGATTAACCTCTTATTCAACATATTCTTCCTTTTTAAAGTGAAGAAGCTCAACCACATTTAACGAGTCTCTCCTCAAAGAGCAAACGGGGTCTGGAGGTAAAATTTGTCTTGGTCTCTGAACTTAGCATATCCTTGGAGACACTTCTCCCCAGCCAGGAAATTGGCAGCCAACCTTACCTAAGGTGTGATACCTGGCTCCAATTCTAGACAATTCCCGCCCAACCTCAATCCAGCTCCCATCCCTGTCTTGCCTTGAAGCACCTTCCGGTCTCTATCCTGTCTCCTTGCCCAGCACCTCTAGATTCTAAAACTTTACCTGCCATGGACAAACTTGATGTTGGCAAGCCTCTTCCCTTATATGCATGAAAGCTGATAGATTATTAAGATTTACTACCTGCTTTAAATTCTCAACTTTTCCAGCCCAGCAACTCAGCTGTAGCCCCGGATAAAGGTGATTTGTGTGATCCATCTTGCTTTCTGTCTCACTTGATATTCTGCCTTTTTTCATGACAGGTTGCTGAATGCTATAAAGCCAGGACTTGTTAAAAAGATCAATAGATTGCCTACCCCCATTGCAGGATTGGTGAGTATACGGAATTGAGATTTATTTTCCAATGTTTCTTTTCTCTAACCTAAGGGTCATGACAGTACCATTTATTATTGCTCTCTCCTGCAATATAGATTCCACTTGAATGAGAATGCATTGAATCTATTAAACTAAGAGGTCACTTAGAAATGAAAGATTGCAGTGATGCCTAAATGGCATCTTAATTTTTGTTCGTGTTTTTTCCTTGAGTGATAAGGTCCTTCATTCTTAAAGAGGTACATTTGTTTTGGGGTGAGAGGTTGATAATTAGGTTGACCCCAGGAGAGGAATGTGATTTTAATTACATTTTCTCATTTCAGTTCTTCATGGTATTCTCCTGGAATGAAGGGGAGGGAGGGTTGAGAGAAAGAGAATTTCAAGAGAAAGCGGCACGTTCCTAAGAAGCTGCTGTTTTCAATAAACTGACTTGGGCTTAAAAACCACATTTGTAGACCAACAATTCTAAAGACATAATGGTGCACTAAGGTGGTCTAACGTCATCTGGAGAGCTGTTTAAGCAAAGCCCTTGCCTTTCTGAACCTACCCACGTAAAATCTATGAAACTCACATGTTCTCATATACTCAGAAGCAGGATATTTTGTTCATACAATGATATATATCGTAACTCTTGATGACTGATTTTACTTGTTTCATCGATGTTGCCTTTTGTATAGAAAAAGGAAGGATAGAACATCAGAAAAACAACCAAATCTTAGTTCTGGAAGGAACTTGGCATATTTGCATGCACGCATACGCATACACACAAACACACACACGTGCGTACACAAAGCTGAGGAAGTCTACGGTCTGGTAAGGACTCTGTTTCTACCGTGATTGCCTTCTACGCATGTGGTTTTGCAGAAGGCAAGGAGAAGAATGTTAAGAATTTAGGCAGGTTCCTACATAGACTTGCTGATTGTTGTTTAAAAGTTTCCTAGCCATAGCACGATGACTAATTGAAATTAGATGTGACCAAAAACCCATTGTGTTTGAGCACTGTGGGGGTCCTGGTAGGAATGTACATTGTTTTAGCACGTTGAATGAAATAGATGTTTTATTTATTTTAAGAATTGCTATTTCTGTGGATGCATTATATTTCCCATATTCATTGGTAGTGACTTGGTGATTTGTCACTAAAAATTCTTCCAATTTTGTTTGTCAGAATCATTGTACCCAGGTAAGTTAATACATAAATAGGTAAATTGGGAAGGAAAAGATTTGCATAATTTTATAACAGAATTAATCAATCAATATATGGGTAGTCTATGTTATATATATTAATGTGTACATACATTAGTTTTTAAAAACTTTTTTTAAAAGTTTTTAAAAAGTTTTTTTAAGCCTGTCACCCAGGCTGGAGTGCAGTGGCACACTCACGGCCACTGCAGCCTCAACCTGCTGGGGTCAGGTGATCCTTCCACCTCAGCCTTCCAAGTAATTTGAACCACAGACACATGCTGCCACGCCCAGCTAATGTTTTAATTTATTGTAGAGAGAAGGTCTTGCCCAGTTGCCCAGATGCCCAGACTGGGCTCTTGAACACTTGGACTCAGGCAATCCTATTGCCTACACCTCCCAAAGTGCTGGGATTACAGGTGTGACCCACCACACCCGGCTAATTTTTAAAAACTAAATTCACCTCTTCCAAATAGGAAAGCCAAAATATAATCCCTTATATCTTCTTGATGACCATGACACTTACCTCTTTGACTCCCAAGCCTGTGGCACCCTCTGACCTTGGAGCTCTGTGCTTTAATGTTTATAGAAGCAAAACTTGCAGCATAAAGTCAAGGAAGGCCCCAGGGAAGTCTAGACAGACAGACGCAAGCAGCCCCCAGGCCAGCAACTAAAGAGAAAAGGGTCTGGAAGTCTTAATTTAAGATGTACATTATAGAACATTTTGGTAAAATTCAGTGTTGTGGACACATGCGTTTACCTTTATGTTATTTCTTACCACAGCTCAAATGTCAATGCTTACATATTGCCTCTGTCTTAGAGCATTCAGGCAACTTGCTGCCAGCAAGCAAGGTGGCCTCAATTTCTTTCCTTCCATTTAGGTGCCTGACATCTATTCCTCTGCTTTATTTATTTATTTATTTACTTGCATTTCCTTTTCTTGGTCCCTTTCTATTTCTTGGTCCCTCTTCCTTTTATTTTGCCCTTTTCCAACTAACACATCCCCACTCACCTTCATCTTATAGCACTTGTATCTTATTTATTAATTAATTTATTGTCCTTAGTCCAAAAAAAACTTTCTTAAGTATATAGTCAATTACTGCCCATTCACTAATGATTCCCAGATCTACAAACTCTTTTTCCTTTGCTCCAACTGCCTTCAGTTCGACTCTTCCAAAACCCGGGCACCAGCTGAGGTCCTGGCAGGAAATAGACCACTCCCCCACCCCCTGTTATGTTCCCCTGCTTCTAGGGTTCAATGTTCACACTCCCTTTTTGTGCTCATTTTCTTGTCTGTCTTCATAATGTCATCTCTCCGTAACACTGACCCAAGTCAACATTTCTCATCAAGCACTCCCTCCTGAGCTCCAGGGCTGGAGTTCTGCCTATGGGACAGTTCTATCTGGATGGCCCATAGATACCTCCAACTCTACATAGTGAAATCAGACTTCGGGGACCACTCCTGTGCACCTGTTTCCTATGTCATTGCCCTCGTTGAGCTATCAGAGAATTTGGCAACTTTCTCCAATCTGTCTACTTGTCTACATTTCCTTGGTTGCTGCTTCAGAGGAGGCTGTCCTCGTCTCTTACCTGGACTATTAGAGTCCACTCATGGTTCCACAAACATTAGTCACTCTTGTGTATGATGCCTTTTCTCGTGACACTTCTTGTGTATGTAATACTCTTTGTCTGCTCTTCTTGACGTGATCCTATTTGTTTATCAAGATCTAACACAAAACTACCTGCTTTGTGAAACTTTTAGTATTTATGGGCCGTTACTATCTTTTATTACAGCATACCGATAGCATCCCTTGATGTGGGAGAAAATGAGTTAATACAAGACAGATAAAATTCAGCTCTGCTGAGATGTACTTTGAAAAATAAGATTTTGAATGCCTGTTATTAACAGTCTGAAATTAAAGGGCTATAAATGGCTTAGTATTCATGTTAAGACACCAGGGCTTTAAGTAGTTAATGGGCCATGATCAAACTTACCCATATCCATAATAGGTCCAAGTGATGTTAGCTGTCCTAGTGAAGCCTTAAGAAATCCCAACGAATCTGAGGAAACAACTTAACAAGTTCAAATCCAGGAACATACTGCAAGTCAGCTGGCCTGTACTCACTAACACTGTCAGTGTCATTAAAGTTACCTCCCCCATCCCCAAAAGGCAGGAAAGCTGTTCTCTATCAAAGGTGTCTAAGGAAATATGACACTTTCAGTGTCATTAAAGATATCTCCCCATCCCCAAAAGGTAGGAAAACTGTTCTCTATCAAAGGTATTTAAGGAGATACCAAGTGCAGTGTGTGATCCTTGATTGAGAAACAGCAACTATAATAGACATTATTGAGACAATTGGGGAAATTCAGGTATAAATTGAATTGTTAGATAATAGTATTCTCTCAGGGTTGAATTCCCTGCATGTGACAACTGTCCTATGTATATTGGGGAATACTCTTGATCTTAGGAGGTAAATATACTGGGGTATTTATGTCATGATGTGTACAACTGTCTTCAAAATGTTCAACCAAAAGGTCTATGCATATAATTATGATTTTATATGCACATGGAGATAGACATGGAAGGAAGGAAGGAAGTGGGTAGGGAGGGAGGGCTGGGTAGGAGGATGGATATGGCAAAATATTGTATTTATCTAAGGGATATAGAGGTGTGATGCACTATTCTTGCAACTTTCTGGTAGGTTTGAAATTTTTCAATATAAAAGGCTGAGGATTAGAATTAGTTGATTATCTCATTTTGAGAGAAGGGTAGAGAAACCTCAAATGAGTAGTCATTTGAAGATCACAGAGACCCCCTTGAATTAGTAGAGATGCAGCCTTTATGTGAGTCTGTTTTTCACGACATTTTCTTCTTTCTAATATTCATGACAGTCAGAAAAAGGCAGATAGTGAATCCCTCAAATGCTTCCGAAGACGTCTAGTTTGGCTTGTCCTTTGTTGGCGGGTTGACAGGCCACTGACCATCTATTGATCAAGAAGTCCATAGTAGCAGGGCCCACAGAGAACTGAGAAGTGTGGCTAGAAGGTTTTTCATGCTGGAACCCAGGCCTGTGTGTCTTAATGGCCCAGTGTTGAGAAGCCAATCCATTAAGACGGCCCAGCTGCTTAACTTGAAGATAAATAGAAAAGTGTGTTTTCACATAGGAATCCCGAATTATAAACACATGTAGATGTACAAAGGCATGAATAGGTATATTTTAGCCCCCGAGTTAAGCTGTGGTTACAAAGAATTCAGGGGTGAAGGTGTTAAAACAAAGTAGTTGGAAATCATTTCCTGATGAGAATGCAAAGCCTCAGATCCGGGTCTGTATTTCTTCTATAACAATTGCTGACACACGAAGCCGTGCCGTGACCGCCTGCAGATGCTTGCATTCTTTTTTAGGTGTTAGTGATACTGTTAGCTGTTGCCAGATAGAGAAAGACTTCAAATTTAGGTCTTGGAGAACCAAAGGCTTTGCAAAATGCTGCCCTTCCGCCTGCCAGCTTGCCAGGATTGTACAATCAAGCCACATCCTGCAGCTCAACTGAATGGTCATTAGAGATCATGCTAAAGGCTCTTTCATCCCAGGGACATCGGGCTTTATACAAAAGACACGAATGTATGAAATTCTTGCTGATGATAGGAGTTTGGGGATTAAGCTTTTTCTTGCCCAGATTTTAATTGTGACAGCTATTGTGTGTGTGTGTGTGTGTGTGTGTGTGTGTGTGTATGTGTGTGTGTGTATGCGCGCGCGTGCACGTGTGAAGAATATAGATGGTATTTGGGGAGTCTGCCCTGAATAGCTGAACCTTCCTAGAGCTGTCATGAAATATTCACTCAGGCTTTTCTGTGAGTCCCTAAGGATGAAAGTGATCTGAGGAAAAGAGAATCTCACAGATGGAAGGACATCTTAGGTATATTTGCTTTACAGATGAGAACACATACATCCATAAAGGGAACATTATCTACCCGAAATTAAGCAAACAATAAAAACTGAGATGGACCCCAAGCCCCAGTTAGCCTGCTCCTTGGTTGTTTCATATCCAAGTGTTCCCAGCTAAAGATAGGGCACATATTAACGACAGAGTATTTTACCGCTTATGAAAAAGATAGGGAGACAAAGACTCACCTTTAAGTTCACCTTTATTTTCTTCCTTTTGGCCAATACTTTCAAAATATTTTTCTGAGCTTTGTGAAGGGCTTCACTTCATCAAACGCCTCTACACATGGCGAATGGTGGAGATTTGATGCCAGCTGAAGCTCAGTAGGACAGAGCAGGAATGTGACTGGTAGAATCTCCTACCATTTAGTGACCTACCTCACTCAGAGACATTTTCTTTGGGAAAAAAGAGATGTATTTTTCTCTAGTCAGAGATAAAATTTCAAATATGATTAGAGCTTGGCTTCCTGGTGGATAAAAATGTAAGCTTCCATTAGCTCTGTAGATTTAGGAAGCTTTCAAAAGTTATCTGCTTTATCTTTGAAACTGATATCAGAACAGTTGACATTTCATTGTTTGAGGGAGGTCAAAGCAGGCAAAATGATGAAAAGGCTATAGAGATTTGTGCATTAAGAGATTTAAAATATTGTTTGGACAAAGGTAGACATAGAAAGCTGTTGAAAACTGAGTAGTAGAAGTGAAAAGCCTTGATGCAAACTTCATCTTTTTAGGAAGATGACAATACAATAAATTTGGATCCCAGGCATTTGGGGTGTCTACTTGCCAAGAAAAAGTTTCCTGCAAATCCTGCATAGAGGTTAGCTCTGGTGTGCCTCAGCTCACCCATATCAATGTCTTATGTTTTAGGTTTATATTCTGTAACTTCCTTTAGAATTTCTAGAGCCTCTACCTTCCCTTTGACCGTTTATCTTATAGATTATCTGAGAAAAAGATGGTCAAAGTTCTGTCCTCTCCCTCTGTCTCTCTTGCAGTTGAAGTTACTGTTTTAGGCCAGGAGTGGGACATGACAGGCAGAGGAAGTCCAGAGATATAAGCTACCACTGCGGTCACCATCATGTATTGAACACTTACCACATACCAGGTGCAGTGCCAGATTATCCTTCGTAATCTTTACAACAGCCATGAGATATTGTTGTGGCTGTACCCTCAGTGAATCTCAGAAAACCAGGGTTCAAAGAGGTAAGATACCAGCTCTCCAACTAATGAGATGCAGAGTCAGGATTTGAACCTGGGTTTCTCCAGCTCTGGGGTCTGTGGCTTTTCTACTGTTACCTATCCCCATTAGACCTTATCGAATCTCAACACTTTCAGAATATCTATTTGGAGGCATCAGCCTCTGTGGGGGTCTTACATGTTGTTAGAAGACAACTGCTCACCCTTCTCGTTTAAAGTCTACCAACTGAACCAAATTGAGGCTGTGGCCTATTTAAAAGGCATGCTGAGTGTAGCATGTCTACTATCAAGCATTACAGTCAAAGAAGCAACGGTCTAACAACAGATGATAGAAAAGCATTAGACAGCTTTACTGATGTCTTTCAAAACAATGTCAAAGAGTGAGTCTATTTAGAACACACAGTGAAATTTCCTAAAATGCCCTCTTCTTCTTTGTGTCTTTCTCTTCCACACAAACGTACATAACACACACTGTCTCACGCACACAAATCTCACACTTGCCAGCTTCCCTAAACTTCTCCCCAACCCCAACGACCTAGAATCTTCCAGACTCACATTGGGCTCATTTTTCTTGCTTCTTATGCTTTTCTCTGCTGTTACTAATGGTTGACCCTTTCCAGTGCAAATCAGTCCAGCTAGACTTGGCTCTTTTTGCCTGTGGGTTCTGGTTCTGGACATCAAAGATTCAGAGATAAGAGGACACGGAATTCTTCTTCATGGGGAAGGGAGGAGGAGTGACTTGGAGCACCACCCTTGGGTGTTTTTCCTGTCACTTTCTGCTCTTTTGTGGTAGCTGCATGGTACGAGCCAGACTCTCCAGGGGTCATCCTATTCTTTAGAGGACAAGTAAAAACTGGTCACTGAGCGATGGTCTCTGAAGGAGAAATACATTTCACTGAGGGAAATGAATAGATGCTGTGAAGTATCTCAGCCAAAATGGAAGCTGATGACACACTTTTCTTTATCCCCATTCCTGGCACAGTATGAGAAAGCTCAGTTGTGTTCCCACACCACACACAGAAGGAATGCTCAGTTTGCTATTCTCGAGTTTGATGCCAAAGCCAAGATGAAATAGGCATGGTGGTTAGCATTTTAGTAGGTGTAGACATGAAAGATGACAGACTGCAGGGAAAACAACAGAACACATGAGGTCTTTGGTGTGTTCAACCTGCATTCACTGGAATGGTAGGATAGGAGCCGAGGGGTTTCTTAGTTTATTTAATGCTTCCCAAGACAATGTGGCTTTTGTGCTACCTGTTGTAGCAGTTAGCCTGTAACAGTACAGATCCTCTCTTGTCACTCATCTTCTTAAACACTTGTGTATAGCTCCTGACTGCATGTGGAAAAAATTCCAATCACTCCACAAAGGCATTTAAGACTCTTCTTGAACTGAGGTAACATTCAAGGTTTATCTGTCACTTCATACATGACTCTAAGAAACCAGGTCTACAGCTAATTTATGACCTAAACTGAAAGACTTGGCCACATACCACTACACATGGCCACATACCACATACCGCTACAGTGATAAAAGTCTGTCAGCTGTTGAGAGCCATTCTCCACAGTGAGGATGAAGGGAAGTCTTGATGTCCACTGTAGCAGGCTGACTCCTGGCTGTTCACTGATGTACATGGATTAGACCAAGTTAATTCTCTTGCATATTGTTTTTGGGTACTTGGGAAGATTCGGTGAGAGTTTCCTGTCCTTCTGCTCATCCTGTGCCTATGATCTCCTTTCTGGCTTTCTTATGTGGTGAGTGTATTAGTTGTTCATTTATTACTATATAACAAACTGTCCCAAAAGTTAGTGGCTTAACATTACAGCATTTATTATCTCATAGTTCCTGTGGGTCAGGAATCTGAGTAAGGCCTAGCTGGGTTCCTAGTTCAGGGTCTCTCACAAGGCCACATTCAAGGTGTTGATCAGTGTCATTTCAAGACTCGAGTGGGGAAGGATTCGCTTCTAAGCACACTCGTGGATACTGGCAGGATTCAGCTCCTCACAGACTATTGACCAAAACCATCCTTGGTTCCTTGCCATTTGGGTCTTTCAACAGAGCAGCTTACAATATTGCAGCTTGCTTTATCAGAGTCAGCAAGCAAGGAGAGAGAGAGAGAGAGAGAGAGAGAGAGTCAGTTTGCTCTGGTTGCCATAAACAAGGTGCAAGTCACAGTCCTTTATAACCTAATGTCCTAAGTGATATTTTATGGCTTCTACCATATTCTATTAATTAAAAGTGAGTTACTAAGTCCAGCCTCCTCTCCAAAGGGAGGAGATCACACAAGGCCTGAATGCCAGGAGGTAGGGATCTCTGGAAGCTATTCAGAAGCTGCCCATTTAGTGAATGAAGTGGTTGTGTCAGTTATTGAGAAATCAGGGCATAGATTTCTTGTTCTCCTGAAAATGTGTTCCTTATGGTTTTAGGGTTTTAAGAATAACGCATTTTCCCTGGACAACCTTTTTTGCATGACTTCCAAGATCTGTTTCCCAGTTTTCTTTAGCACATATACACCAGAGGACATGGTGTGCTCTCTCTTACTTTCCAAGTGAAAATCTACTTAATGATTCAAGACATAAGTCTTGCCTTTTAGGAGATCACTTTCTAGAAGCCAAATACACAAGCAAGGTCTACTGTAAGTTGATTGGGAAATCTTAATAAATAAAGCCTAATATACAAGGAAGGACAAGGAGGAAATTTTGATTCCCTATGAAGAACTTTAGAAAAGATGGGATTTGAACAGGGCACCTACAAATAGTGAACACCCTTAGACTTGGAGGAAGAACATTCTGGCTTCAGGGCATGGAATGAGAAAGGCTGTGAACCAGAAGAAGCTGGCTCCTATCTGGGAGTGGCTATTATTTGCATGTGACTGCAGCTGGAACCCAGGGTCCCTGATGGAAATTCAGGCTTGGGAAAGTTAAGATCAGAATTGTCTCCTGGGGGTGTTCAGATTCGTTTTGTATGCAGTTACAAGCACTGAAAACAAGGGAATTTTGTGTTCCTGATAACTGAGGTGGTCATGTGGGAAACTGGCAAGAGATAAGCAATAAATCAAGTAGGAGACAAGTAGTCCAGATGAGAGATGGCGAGCTTCCTAAACCTTGGTAGAAGCAATGAGACTAGAGATGAGGAGACGAGATTTGCTCTTCACTAAATGTAATATGCCATCAATGATAAGACATGCCACTTTTAAAAGTGCCATTTTTAAAAGCTGCCAATTCAATTATGACACAATGCTAAGTTAAGACCCCAGGAATGAAAAGGTGCATCTTTATTTCAGAGTGTTTTTTTTTTAAGTGTATAGCTTGGAATTGATGAAATACAATAAGTAACCTTAGGGAGATGACATCTACATTTTGGACTTCAGCAACATGGGGGATACAGATGCCATTAAAAGGAATCGTGGGAGCAGAGGAATGAGAAATGGACTCCAAAAGAAAAGATGAACTCTCTTTTGGACATACTAAGTTGGCTTTCTCTAAGAGATATTCATGTGCAGATGTCTGGCAGGCTATTAGAAATGTTGGTTTGGAACTCAGTGAAAAAGTTACATAAAAAATTCGTACTAGGTTAATGAATAGGTTATTTGAAGTTAAATCCTTATGCTTAGTATACATGAAGACAAATTATTTCTTTTTTGTAACCACAAGTTGTGAAGCCTTCCACCTCCCAATTGCCGTCTTCTCTTTGGGGTATTTGATCTATGTTAATGGAGACTTGGGGAAAGGGGGGGTGGCAGGTGAGAAATGGAGTTTGAGACCATAGGAGAAATCACAAACAATTGCTCGTAGACTTGAAAATCATGACAAGCAGTGACTTAGAAAGAGGTTCATAGAACTGACAGTTCCTTGAGATGTAACATCCACCCAATTTGGGGCACTACAGCCTCTCTTCTACCCTTGATATTTCACTCTTTGTACTGGTGAGTTTGTGAGTTTGCTCTGGCTGCAGTAACCAAGTAACACAGACTCAGTAGCTTAAACAATAGAGATTTGCTTTGTCAATTCTGGAGGCTAGAAGACTGAGGTCAAGGTGTGAGCAGGGTTAGTTTCTTCTGAGGTCTCTCTTCTTGGCTGGCAGATGGCTGTCTTACCCTCCAGTGTCTTTACATGGTCTTTCCTCTGTATGCACCTGCATCCATATTTTCTCTTTTTATAAGGATGCTGTCATATTGTATTAGGGCCCACCCAGATGACCTCATATAATGTAATTACCTCTTTAAAGTCAATAGAGTCACATTCTGATTTATAGGGGGTTAGGCCTTCAAAATATAAATGGGGGGAGGATACAGTTTAGCCCATAATGGTGGGTACGTTAGCCAAGCACTTACTTTCTTATTCACATATGTTTTGAATGCCTAGACTTGCTAGCTGAAGTCTAATCTCCTCCTCATGTCCCACAAATTATTTTTCCAAGCTTGTTTCCACAATTATTTTGTGTCTCTGCAGAGGTGGAAGGTTATATATAGCAGTGCTGTAAAACTTTTTTTTTTCCTCCTTAGGCTTTTTTTTCCTTCCTGTTCCTGAAAATAAAAAAAAAAAACCACGCCATTCTTTGAAGAAAGAAATCACTTGTTCTCCCTTATCTTTCGCTGAACAGTATTTAGCAAAGTTTATGACATTACATCAGTTCCTTACTTTTTTCCCTTAGGAATAGACCTTCAATTAGGAGCTGTGAAGAAAAAATATATAATAGCAGGAAATAAATATTTCAGCCCAAGTCTTACTTCTTTTTTCATAGTTAAAGTTTGCATAAAGTAGAAATTTCTGTGGAACTAATTCTTTGCATATACTTGAAACCTGAGTTTGTGGAGATTCTATTGTCTGACAACAGGAAAAAATTTTACCTAAATATTTGAAAGCGTCACATACTGAAACAGCACTTGTCTTGAAACATGCCTTCCTCTGAGATTGCTTGTATAGAACGTCTGTCTTGACAAGCATTTCAAAAGAATTTGCTAGACATCTCTCTTGTAAGCTGCTGGATTTCTGCTATCTACGTTCATCACAAATGGGGGCAAAAATTAGTTTCTCTCTCTGAGATTCTGTTCACAACATAAAATACTGAATTTCTGGGTTAATCATTTGATATTGAATTATTTGTCTTTTCTAAAATTTAACCTTATTTAGCTTAAGGTTTTGATGTGACTTAAACATACAATTTTTAAAAATAGGATGATTGATACGATGTCAGTTGTCTTCCACACCTGAAACCATAACCTCAGTCTAATCACGGAGAAAATAAATCAGAAAAACCCAAATCGAGGGACAGTTAACAAAAGACCTGAGCAGTAGTCTTCAAGACTGTCAAAATCACCAATAACAAGGCAAGTCTGAGAAAGAAGAAAAGTCCAGAGAAAAACTAAAGAGTTATAATGACTACATAGAATGTGGTGACCTGGATGGGATCTTAAAACAGAGAAAGCACATTAGGGACAGACAAATGAAGTCCAAATCAAACATGGATATCAACATTTGTTCATTCATTTTGATAAATGTACCAGAGAAAATAGAAATGTGAGATGCAAAGTTTGAGTTATGCTAAAACACTCTGTATTATCTTTTAATTTTCTGTAAGTCTAAAAACTATTCTAAAATAAAAAGTTGACTTAAAAGATAGAATGAGTAACACAACATGATAGCAGGAAACAATGAACTCGTCCAGAACACATATAAGTTATTAATAAATATTAAATGTCAGCCTTCCGATTGATGTATAGATATCAATAAATGGCAAGATACCAGTGAGTCACTTGGCATATCAACCTCATAAACATTTATAAATGATGAATTGGTTGTAAACACTGGGTTTTATAGCATTTGAAAACCCCAAATGATAACTCCACACATGAGCTTTCTGCTCACATATTTCAAGGTCCCGTTTTTAGAATCTGCACAAAGAAATATTTCATGTCCTTTAGGGAGGTTTAATAAAAACAACAGGTGGAAAATGGATTTGGCAGTAGCATGAACGGCCGTAGCCATAAATACTAGTATCTCAGAATTATACCAGCAGAGGACTGTAAACACATTCATCACCCGACAGTGCAGAAATTCCATTCTCAGATGTCATCTCAATTTCAGGCACAAAGATTAAATGCTTCCATTTAAATTCAAAACACTGAATGGATATGATGATCCTTTATTTTCATGGAGGTTCATGGAGTGAGTTTGCCAGTTTCCTCATCTATAGGATTGAGTTGATAAATCTCATCTAAGCATTGTGGGATTAAGTGAGATAATACATGTAAGATACATAATGGAGTGAGTGGCACATACTATGCTTTCAATAAATTGTAGCAGTGCTTATTATTTATTATGTGTGTGAATATTATGATGACCTTACAATTTCAAAACTAGAAGCCATTTAGAGATTTACTTCTGAAGCATCATTATTTTACAGGCTGGGAAACTGAGACTCAGAAGGCAGGGTCTTTCAGCTACTTTGTTTCAGAGTTGGGACTTGAGTCCTTGTCCCTCAGATGCCAGCTCCAGATACCCGACAATCTTGCAAGTCCACTAAGTGCTAGTGATGGTCACAAGATTCTTCTGCAGAATTCCACTTGGGGGATGTGTACCCCGTGAGATGTGATTCCCCTTCTTTAGAGGGAGCAGGATTCTCCGCCTCCCTTCCCAATAGGTGTGGCAATCTGCTCTCTTCCAGTGAGTTCTTTTTCACTGCATCAGCATTTCAGCTGCTGCAGTCTGCTCATGGCCAGAGCAGGGCTTGGCGTGGTGAGGACAGTCGTCTTGGGAAGGGGAATGTGAGGCCATTTCGGCTGTTGTACTGGGGCCGGCTTGGCACACACGGAGGGATGTCCCTCCCGCCACCAGGAGTGGGGCTGCTGGAGGTCAGTGCGGAGTGTGAGGACTTGTGGGGGTAAGTACAGTTCTTTAGGAACAAAATGCATGCTAGAGTTGACTGGGGGGAAGGAAGGAAGCTGTTTAGATTTTAACGGTTGGTTTTGTAAAAAAGTTTCTTTTCATGCAATTAATGGTGTGACTTTCTGATGGATTCACCTTGTCCCTTGATAGGTTTTTGTCGTTGTTGTTGTTGTTTTACCACCTGTTGCTTTTAATTAAGCTTTTTCCCCCTAAGGAAAGCACTGTTGTTGTTGTTTTCTTTTTTGGATGCGTGGTGGAAGACCCATAGCTGTTAGTTTAGTCAAAGTAGAGAATTTTGAAGACTTTTGGGAATGAGAAGCCACTTTGCTGGATTCTAAAGATTTGTCTCCAGCGCACTGTTTCAGCAGCAGCACATGGTGTCATGGGAAAGGTGACTGCATGCCAGGGCAGGGCGGTAGGGGGAGGAGGGAACTCTTACCTGAACCCTCTCTCATGTTCTACTCACTGCACCACCTCCTTTGCTTTCTAAAAAAAAAAAAAAGATCTCCATTTCTTAAAACGAGGAGGGAAAGGAGAGAGGAGAAAATTGGGGAGAGAGGAAGGAGGCCCGAGACTGGATTCAAAGAATGCTTATTCCAGCCCAGCCTACTCAGTCCTTGTCCCTCAAAGTTGGCATTTACTGTAGGCTGGGAAAGGACTGGGGCTTATTTCTGGGTAATTCTCTAGTAAAGCCCTGTCAGGCCTGTCTAAACGCTCAGCGCTCCATGGCCTCAGTTATCTAGGGAAAGGAAATTTCCCTTAGTCAAATTTATGAGGCTGGGTTGAAACCCAGCTGATACAAAGCCTAGCAAGTCCCCGTGGCAAAATGATTCATCTTCGTAGCATTGGAAAATCTATTTTTATCACCTTTATTCAGCCAACTCCTCGTTTTTATTCTCTCACTGAATGATGACTATTTCCTTCATGGTGCTGAATAGAGCAAATGTCTCAGGAGGCTGGAGCTGCTGTCCCCGTGGGGCCGAGACAGCAGCCTGGGGAGAAGAGGATTGTTCTACAAGGCCTGGGCAGGAGCTGCATGGTGTGAAGGTCAAAGAAAACACCAGGCTGGGAGCTTCAGCAGCTTGCCTACATTCGGGAATCCTGCCTGGGGGGTGTGTGCCACTCCACTCTCCTCTTTCTGTGTAAGGTGTAGAGAGGGTGACTGGGTGACCATCGTTCTTCCAGACTTGAAGACCTTCCCAAGGAAAGAGGGGCAAGGCTGTGCCATTCTCCATATAGTGGCCAGTGCGTCTCCTCAAGCTAATAATGGAGCAGAAAGGGACCTCCTAACACCATTTTATTTCATTCACCATTTATGATCATTCTTCTCTAACACTATGCCATTCCAGGTAGCTACATTTTCCCAGCTGGTCTTGCTGAAGTCCCAAGTAATACTGAGAGGAGCAGCGATTGTTTTCTATAATAAGGAAGCTTAAAAGATGAAGATATGGAAAAACAGCCTGAGTTTCCTTGTCTAATGGATTCAGCGTGCTTACTCTTTGGGAGCTACGACAAATGGACATAGGAATGTTGACCATATAGGAACAATGTCCAGGGCTGTGGGGGTATTTTCAGCACCTGATATATAGTAGACACTCAATAAATGGCCAGGATGCAATTCCCCATAGCCCCCACTTAACCTTAACAGCTAACCTTCAGAAGGTAGGATTGTAGGGTGTTTAGAAGCTGATATTCTAGAGTTAGATGGCCTGAGTTCAAATCCTGGACTTGCAACTTCTTAGTTGTGTGCTCTTTGGCAGGCGAATTAATCATTTGAGACCTGTTTCTTCATCTGTAATATGGGCATAAATATAGTAACTGCTCATATAATTTTCATGAAGAGTAAGTTAATTAGTATAGGTAAAATGCCTAGATATTTTTTTCTCTGTCATGTAGTTCAAGATATGAAGAAGAGAAAAATCATGAGCAAAAAAGGAAAGAGGAAGAAAAGCAAGTGCATTGATCATTGGGATGAATTGGAGACCCTCTGAGATTTTGGCCCTGTCTTTTGGGTTCAATAATTCTCTGAAACCATGATTTCAGTTATTTATAAGCCTTCTTTTGTTCAGTAGAGAGAAAGATTCTAGAATAAAAGAATAAAAGGGAATTCAGGGGAAAGATACTCCTTCTGATCTCTCAACAAATAGTTATTGAGTTCCTACGCCATGCCAGGTACTCAACCAAGCACTGGATATTCAGTGTTGAAACAATCATGGTTCCTGCCCTTCCGGATGCCATAGTTGACTCTAGAGAGCTGCTGGGTACTATGAATTCATTTATTGGCTCAA
Source organism: Tarsius wallacei (assembly GCA_963574415.1). Classification (NCBI taxonomy): domain Eukaryota; kingdom Metazoa; phylum Chordata; class Mammalia; order Primates; family Tarsiidae; genus Tarsius; species Tarsius wallacei. Next base: position 59,864 of record CAUYQG010124749.1, on the reverse strand, counting down.
TGAACACAGCTGCTATATCTCTTTTTTCTCTACTTTTACAAAGGAACATTGAGTAAGCCTACAGGGATGAAGCCTTAAAACTTAGCTCCCAGCAGGGAGTGAGGGGTGAGGAAGTAGGGAGAGAATTGTGAGTATATGGCATGGTGGGTGAAGCCCTACTCTACATAAAGGCAGTGAAAGATATGTCATCACGGACATTGGCTCAAACCATGAAACCCGAGGGAACTCTATAACAGCGATGTGTATTATCAACCTATGAAACATAAAGGAGCACAGTGAAATAGTAAAGGATTCAAAGTACCAAAGCAGATGTCAGAATGCTGGAAAGTAAGAGCCACGGCTTTTCAAACCCTAATAGTCCCAACGCCCAACCTTTAGAGTGTAGACCGAGGAAGACTGGATTCCTTCGACGGCCTCCTCTCTTTCCAGCGCTTGGTCCTGCCACGGTAGATGAGCTTATGTGTTGTTCTTTCCAGAGCCTGGAGCCCCCATCTCTGGGAAATACAAGAGTATGTGTGAGCTACTGAGTCCCATCTGGCTTTGCCAGTCTGTAGAACATTCTGATATTTTAATCTGGTGAATCCTTTTTTGACTTCAGAGGTCCTCACTTAGACACGAGTCACTCACCTTTGCCAGATCTGTGTTTGAGTGGCAGTTTTATCCCTGGATGTCTTATGGCCAAGACCTGGTAAGTCATTAGTGTGAATTCTAGAATGTAGTAATTACTTTTTCATTTTGCTTTCATGCCACTGGCTGGATTAATTCCTTGGGTCTCTGTTTTCTGGAAGGCGTCATTTCTTCCGCAGCAGCCATCTGTGAAGAAACAGAGCTTACAAAATCACTGGGGCATGTTTTACATGGCTGGGTCCAGGTCCTTCTGTTTAATTCCCATGTCAGCTTTGGCAGTGACTTCCACAAGCATTTCTGGGAGGTGCTGGGGGATGACTCTGGTAAACAGCCCCCCAGCTGCTGTTGGCCATGTTCCTGCAAATACCATGAAGGACAAAACTTGAAAAGTCACTGCGGTTTTTCAACCCCTCCTAGGACTGACCCCAGGTCTGACATCTGAAAACCTGACCTCAGCCATACTTGTGGCATGAGCAGCGGTCTGAGATGGGTCTGGTTTGTGGCTCCTTCTGGCCTACTCTGTGCTGGAGCAGAGATCTGACTGTATTCCATTTATTCCTCCTCTTGTGACTTCCTAGGGTTTTCACCCGGGCCCTGGAATTGCTGGAGTCTTTTGGGATGTGTCTCATTTCATCTTCATTTCTGTTTCAATTTTTCTATCCCAGAATTACTAACCAGCCTTAGAAGTTTCTGATTTTTTAACATGTATACGTGCATGTAAATATGTATATATATATGTAACTCTGGTAAACAGCCCCCTGGCTGTTTTTGGCTGTGACTCCCACAAATTCCATAAAGGACACAACTTGAAACATCACTGCAATTTCCATGTCCCTCCTGGAGTTGACCCCAGGGGTGTGTGTGTGTGTGTGTGTGTGTGTGTGTGTGTGTGTGTTCTCTGAGAAGATACTAATGGCAAGAGGCTTCTGCTCTCAAATTATTCAATCAGAGTAATTAAGGACTAAAAAAATTTAAATATACAAATTTAGCAGTAAAAACTTACAGGAAGAAAAAGTAAGATAAAAATTAGAACAAGTAGACTTGTTCAAAAAGAAAAGAAAGAAAAAAGACAGAGAGAGAGAGAGGGAGAATGGATTGACTAGCAACTGAGCATCCTTTTGTTTCCTGATTTTTTTTCCACTTTAAATACCTTGTGCTATTTTCGGAAGCTGACCTGTTTTCCTTCTTTTCATCATCCTTCATTTCCTTAAAACAATTATGTGTGAAGTTTATCCCACATTTATATTTCAGTTGTTTCCAGAAACTCATCCCATCACAGTATTTTCTTAGGTCAGAAGGCAAGCTTGCATAATAGCAGGTTTCAACAATAAAAGAGAAAAGCTTGCTATATAGTGAGTATATGGATCAATGGTAATACACTGAAAATTGATCCTTTCCAGAGCTTGGAGCCTTCCATAAGAACGAAACAAATTATAAAATACTCCTTACATTATTTTTAATGAATTATCTGTTTTGATGCTAACAAAGCTGATGTTCATATATGATGGTCAAGGCATCTGTTTATGTTCAAGAAATATGTAACTAGTCTCTATCTTTGTTATCATCATGTTTTTTGATGAATAATATGTTGGTTTGATGAAAACTAATTGCATAAAATGTGTGACCTGTGGGGAAGAAAGTAACACAGGGAGCTATGTCTAAGAGATGTGGGTGTCGAGTCTATTGATGGGTCCAGCCCTTTTTTCTCAGTGACGAGTATTTGTCCCTAGGACAACAGATGTCCTTCAAGGAACAGAATGCTAAGTCCACTGAAGGTATTTAGTTTATTTTATAAATATGCGTATATATTTATATTTTTAATAGAAGTGTGAACTTATAGATTAAACTATAAAAACATACATAATATATATGAAATGGGTTAGGGACATCTTTGAGATCCTATGAGACAGTGCTTTGTCCCTAACAGCACTTTTATTGAAGAAGGTGGGATTGTTCATGAAATTTACTAACTAGGTCTATAGACCAAGTTTAATATATATGACAACTACACTTTAGGTCCATTTTGCCCCAAACTGAACCTTCCTTCCTTGACTCTGAGCCCAATGATGAAGGTTAGCATACTACCCAGTAGACTGAAATGCAGTCTCATGGTCAGTCTGTCTGCATTATGAGCGTGATTAGTTAGCTAGTAAGGTCAGTTGTCACACTATCTTAGTTCTTCCATTCAGGTCTTAGCTCCCTTGTTGGACCTCCTTGAGCCCCAGAGCAGTGCTATACTCTTAGTCCTGACATCTTGGCTGGATTTCTGATTTAAAAAAAAAAAAAGCAAAGGCGTCTCTCTGTAAAGAGACCATGTGGTGTGTATTTATTTTGTGATAGGTTTTTATCACTTGGTAGGAAGATGTCCTCGTTTCTTGAGAATGATCACTTCACCACATTGTGCCATATATCTTAGTTGTTTTCTTTGCATGGGTGATGGGTGAAGGGAGCATGTCAACAGGCCGCCCTGAAAATCTTCCTTCTCCAATGTTTACTTCTGTATTCCTATTTGAAATTCAGCCTTTTCACCTATGGGGGCACGCTTTCCTGCAGCAAATAGCACAATCGACTCTTGGTCTTATATTTAAGACTCCCCATCCTTCCCGCCTCCCAGTCCTCCTCAGCTTCAAACCTTTATGTGCTTTATGTGTCAAACTTTGGCCTGGAATGGGCCTGCTGAAAGATAAACTGCTTTTAAATGAATCTATGACCCTTTTGAGGACAAATAGATCTGCTGAAAGAGTTTAAGAGCACAGCGGCTCCTCGAAAGCCTGTGAACATTCTTGAACCCTTTGAGTTAAAGTGAATTTCCTTGTGTGTGTGTGTATATATATACTGAAAGTTTCAAAAAAAGAACCTCAGTAGCAAGATATTTGAAGACTTTTGTGTTCTTAACCCTGCAAGGTTTTTCTTGGCAGGACTTGAAGGAAACTCAGCTGTCATCTATTTTCTGCTCCTATTGAGGGAGTCTTAATGTGGTAGGGAGAAGCCCTCAGAGGAGAGGAGAGCCCAGGAGCCTCTGGGTGGCCCGTGGCTTCCTAGCCATCCCATTACCTAGTTACCTAGTAATTCCATTACCCCGTTACCTAGTTATCCCTTTGCCTTCAACCTTCTCCTCAAGCCAGACTGACTTTTTCTTTTCTTTTTATCTTTCCCCGTGTCTCTCCACTGCCATGGAGCTGTAACATGAAAGTCTACCCTGGACCACACATGTCTTTTGTTGCCACCACACTGGTCTCTGAACCCTGGGTCAGCCTTGCTGCCATTAGGATGGGGAAACTTCCTAGGGAGCCTCATTATTCTGTACCAGGGTGGCTGCTGAGGACTGCACACACTTTGCTGTCATGGGTTTAGCTTTCAGGTACTCCCCAGCTTGTCCAAGTTACCTCCTGGGTCCTTGATCTAAGCTCCGGTTGCCAGGTAGTGAAGATGCAGTCATTTGCACTGATCTCTCTTCTCTCTTCTGTCTTTCCTGTTTCCCTTCTGAAAACAACTGCTCTGAACTGGCAAATGCCTGCAGGGACTTCAGTGTCATAGGAGAGGTGACTTAGATTCCTTTGTAAAGCCTCAGAGGTACCACCAATAAAAGAGGGAAACAGATTTTGTTCATCATACTGAATTTTGGAGTGATGTGAGTTGGAATGCTAAGAAAAACTTAGATATTTTTAGCAAAATGAAATATTTTGATGCGTATCTCTCACCTGAAAATTTTCCCAGATTTGCTATTTCTAGATTTTTAGCAGCTTCACAAAGGGGTATTGTATTTGAGTCGGAAGAGAAAAATATTTTTATTTCCTGCCCTTGACGTTTAGTGGAATTGATAAAAAAGCATCAAGGCTCTTTGAGTTCTGGGTCTCCTGTAAAAAAAACACATTATGTAAGAAAGAACTTGAGTAGTTTTTTCCTGTTTGTCAGTACAAGGGGAGACTTATTGTGGAAAGTGAAGGGCACTCTTTGGCAGGAATGAAAAACAAAGAGCTTTGCTAGAAATCACAGCAAGAATATCGGGCAGCTACCATGTTATCTGGCTCTAAACTTAATGTTTACCTTGACTGATGGCTTTGATATTCTCTCTGATAGTTAACAGGCTTCTTTACTCTTGTATACGCCTGAAAAGAAGCTGTTGCAACTTGAATTGTAAGATACTGGAACTACTTGGTGTTTTATTAAATGGTTATTTAATCAATACATGTGTGAATGATCGTCTCTTTGGTTGATCCGAAAATATTTATTTAAAAAAGTCATGGGTTTGACTTTTCAAAAAGTCAGAAAAACACAGAGCTTATGTACTTAAAAGGTTGGAAGACAAAATAATATTTTCAGTCAAGAGTATCCATTTCATTTCATACTTGTTTGGCAGTTTAATTATTTTGGCCATATTTAGATGGCCCAACTCTTAGGTTGGTTAAATTTGCCAATGTGAAATATTAACGATGAGTTATATGCATTACAGAAAAAAAAAAAGAACAGAAAAAGAAACTATTCCTTCATGGACTGTTTATTCCTTCAGGACATCCCAGACTCTGTTAACAGATTCCTAAGCAGATATTTTATGATAATATTGTTATCAATGAATAGAAAACTGCCTTCCATGTAAAGCAAGAAGAAGCCCTCACAGTGTATTTTTAAAAATAAAAGTAATTGCTGAACAACTATTCTTGTTGTTCTGGCATCTATAAAATGAAGTCAGTGTCTTTTTTTCCCTCAACTTTCTTCTCTTTTCTCTTTAATCCCATTGTTCAGCCTCTTTGCTCCTGAATCTTTCAGATACTTGAAACAGTCTTTTCTTGCCTGATTTTCTGTTCCACTTCCCATGTTATTCCAGGCAATGAATGTGTTGTTTCCCCTGTGATGGATGATGGCGCTAAAATAGTAGTAAGCTTTAGTATAATCAGAGCAAAAGACTTTCCTGCATCAGCCCCATTCTTCTCACTCAACTCAGCTCTTTTGTTAGTCACAGAAATGCAAGGATTCAATTTCCTTAATTGACAACTAATTATTGCATATATTTATGGAGTTCAATGTGATGTTATTATGTGTACACTGAGAGTGATTGAATCAGGCTAATTAACATATCTATCACCACATATTTATCATTTCTTTGTGGTGAAAACATAAAATCTACTCTTTTTTTCTTTTTTTTTTTTTAGTAGAGGTCTCACTCTGTCACCCAGGCTGGAGTGCTGTGCCATGTTCATGGATCATCGCAACCACGACCTCCTGGGTTCAGGCAATCCTTCCCCTTCAGACTCCCGATTACAGGCAAATGCCACCACGCCTGGTCATTTTTTAAAATTTTTTGTAGAGACAAGGTCTCACTATGTTGCCCAGGCTAGTCTTGAACTCCTGGACTCAAATGATCTTCCCATGTCGGCCTTCCAGTGTGCTGGGATTAAAGCATGAGCCACAGTGTCTGGCTAAAATCTACTCTTTTAGCAATTTTGAAATACTTATATACATTATTATTAACCATAGTCACCATTGCTGTGCAATAGTTCACTACAGCATCTCTCTCTTGTCTAACTGAAATTTTGTACACTTTGTCCACCCCCAGCTCCTCCCCAGCTTCTGGTAACTTCCAGTCTACTCTCTACTTCTGTGAGTTGGACTTTCTTAGATTCCACGTGTAGGTGAGATCATGTAGCATCTGTCTTTCTGTGCCTGTCATTCTGAAAGATGCTAATTGCAGAGGCTCACCTTCATCTCCTGGGCTTAGCCACTTCCCAGTCGTGTGATCTTGGGCCAGTTATTTCACTTTATTCTAAGTTTCACCTTTTTCATTTGTAAAATGAAGATTAGCTATAGTACTGACTGTACAAGACTGCTGTAAGGATTAAATGAGCTAATATAGAAAAAGCACCTAGTACATTTACCTAGTGCCCGGTACAAGCTCAGGAAAAGATGGCTACAGTAATAGTGATGATGCAGGTGTTGATGTCACGTGCATCCTTCTCTGAACCTGTTACTCCATCTGTAAAATGGCATAATACTTGTACCTAGCCTGTTGACTTGTGAGGGATAAAGGCATGTGGACCAACCTCGTGTGATGTCCAGTACCTTATAAGCTGTCTGTGAATGATGATGGGAACTTCTGCAATGATGTAAATCACTAGACTTCACCTGTTTATCTCTGCCCTTTGTCTAAGGCTTACACTTTAAGCCACAAACCTACCATGAGACCTCAAAATTAAACTAGCCGAGTCACTTTGAGCCAGCCACTTCTTTGTTTCTATCCCTTATTTATAAAATGAGGCTGTTGAACTAAGCATTCTGAATAATCTCTTTCTTTAAAGTATTTTAGCAACAATCATATCAGTCAACTCATTAAAAAAACACCTGTTAATCAGGAACATCCAAGAGAACTCGTTAGTTCCTCTTTCACCAAAAACCTCAGTAAACTAGTGTCTTAGTAAATTTTCTCTTATTTGAAAAATTGTGCTGTTTTGCTTGATGGAATAATGCCGTCAGCTGGCCCTGTCCCAAAGTGTAATTGATCCCCAAAGTCATTCTTGTTTCCTATGGTTGTATTTCTAATTGATAAATCCTTGGCCAGTTTCCCCACCAGTTAGATCCTGAAGCTTTCCAGATGCATGTCCCACATATCCAGGAGAAGCATTCGATGTTGTCTCTTTGCCAATGACTGGTCTCTCATTGCCTCAGCCTTCAAAGTCCATCTCGTCTTTTTCCCTTTTGGAGAACAGTCACGAAACACTGGTTTCCGTTACCATCCTATCCCCTCTGAAGCAGGAAGAATAACTATGCGGTGGGATTTCAGTCCAAGAACAGTGGACACAAGGCTAAAGACCTGGATTGTGATCCCGGCCGTGATTCTGGTGTGGAGGGGATTGAGGCAGGGGACTTTCTGTTGTTTTAGTCCTTGGTTTTCCCATTTGTGAGCTGACAGATAGGGCTGAATGATTCCTCAGACTTTTCTACCTGCGAAGACGCATGGCCCCCATCCCTTCCAATTCTGTCCCCTACTGTTAGTGTTAACTACTATTTATTTGGTACGTACACTATGCCAGATGCCAGCTTGGGCAACTTGGTGAGACTTCGTCTCTGCAATAAATAAATAAATAAATAAGCCAGGCATAATGGTGCAGGCCTGCAGTTCCAGCTGCTTGGAAGGCTGAGGCGGAAGGATCGCTGGAGCCCAGCAGCTCAAGGCTTTGGTGACTCATGATCATGCCACCGCAGTCCAGCTTGGGTGACAGAGTGAGACTCTGACCCAAAAAACAAAAACAAAAAAACACTTAGCATGTGCTCTTTATGTGCTAAGCACTTGATATCTATTACTTACCCCTCACAATAACCCAACACAGTAGATGGAACTAGAATCCTCCTTTGAGGAAACTGAGACACAGGGTGTTAGGTCCATGCTCAGGGGTATGCACTGAGTGAGGGACAGAGGTAGGATTTGAACCCAGAAGTCTGAGCCAATGCCCTTGCCCTTGGTCTTTTTATTCCACGACATTCTCAAGCCCCCCCCCCCAACTTTCTCCCCACAACAACACTAGGAAGGATGTAATAGTGCCCTTAGTTTATAAATAAAAAAACAAAGGGTAGAGAGGCTAAGCAACCTGGTAAAGTCACCCAGCTAGTGCGTGTTGGGTGACAACCAAGCCCTGCTCTTGGCCGCCATGTTCCATGGTCTGAGTGGATTCCTCACTCCTCTCGCAGGCATCTTGTGAGTCAGTGAGAGGCAAAGTATGGTACTTTCATAAATGAAGGATGCTTTTGCTTTTTGTTTTCTAATTCTTTAAGCATGTAAGCTAGAAGCTTTGCTAGGTTTCCCTGAATAAATCAATATGAATCATTTATAATCAACACATTATTTATCTGTAGATTCTTTTTATTTAGTAAGATATTACAGGTTAATCTAGTTCCTGTCTGATGTGTTTTATATTCCAAATGATGCTGCCTGAAATAATAAAACTTCACCATGTACCCAAATTGTAAGAGATGGTAGGCGTCACCCCAGTGCCCTCGGTGTGGCTCTTACCCTCTAGCTCTCTCCCTGCTATTTAAAAATCGATTTCCTGTTTATGGGAAGGTAAGACTCGACATTATTTATATTTATATTTGAATTGGAGTTTCACTCTGTTGCCCTGGCTAGAGTGCAATGGCATGATTACAGCTCACTGCATCCTCAACTTCCTGGGCTCAAGCAATCTTCCCACCTCCACCTCCCAGGTAGCTGGGACTACAGGTGCACACCACCATGCCCAGTTCATTTTTGTTGTTGTTGTTGTTGTTGTTTTTGTAGAGATGAGGTCTCACTATGCTGCCAGGCTGATCTCAAACTCCTGGCTCAAGTGATCCTCCCACCTTAGCCTCCCAACCCAAAATTTGATGTTGAGTCTAATTGGTTAACTAATATTGTATGTTATAGCAGGTGCTCAATTTATACCTGTTGGCCGAATCAATAATAATAATCTGATACCTTTAGCTCATTTTACTCTCCTAGGTATTAAAATAAAATGAGCCTTTCACTTTCTACATGATCTGGAGTAAACAACTCAAGGTCATCTCATCTCACCATCTCTGGGTGCATCAAGTTGGGATCAATCTCACACAACTTGGCCTGAAATTTGAAGTCATAATTGACAGGAAGTGGGAAGAAATTGTTCCCTTGTTTTTATTGTTTGTATAAACATTAAGTACTATGGCAACAAAAAGCTAAGAGCCAGACGAAGAACAGAAACATATGGAGACGTGAGAGGCCGCCTTAATAAAAGAGGATACTTGCAAAAAGTGTTCAATTGACTCATCTTGGTCTGGGCATGTTGCTAACATGGTTTATTGTGTTCCTGAGTAAAAAATACAAGCTCACTAAGATTAGAGAACTAATGAATTAATTGGCACCCCCTTTTTTTCTATAAAGTACTAGGAAAAAGTACTTTGGAGCATCTTATAAAAATATAAAGATATAGTAGGGGGGTAGTAAAAGTTCTGACCATGGAAAATGTCAATATAACCAGAAGATAAATATCTTATATAATTTTTATAATTGGGGCATATACTTGGCTCTGAGTTTCCTGGCAGCCACAGCAAAAAAGGAAAATATGATTAATTACAAAGATTTTAACTTCCATGAGACATAGTCATGTTAATTTCTCATGAGGAGGAAAGCTATTCTTAACATCTAATTTTCAAAGAAAGTTCTTTTATAGGTATTTATATAGGAGACTAACTATTTGATTCCAAAAATTCAGAAGATTTCTCCTGTCATTCTACTTTTATGATAGGAAATTGATGCCATTGAAGATGGGAAGTTTCTAAAGTCACTGTTAGTCCAGAACAATGAGATAAGAATACAGATGACTTCTAAGGGGAAATATGTGTCTGCCATCTCTCCAGCACTATCTACAGAACTCATGAGTTTAGCTGAACTTTCATAATCATGGATATGTGTAAAGGTTTTGTCTTCTGCCAAGCTCATTAGAAACCATTCAAAACTAGGCTTGATTCTTTAAATTTTCTAAAGGATAGTTTGCTTGGGACAAAATAGTGCTAGCAAGGTTTGCTTTTCTGTATATAGCTGTATCATGAAATTAAAAGTTACTTTTATCAAATCAAAATGGTTAATACTTGAGGTTGCAGGGAAAAAGGAACACTTATACACTGTTGGTGAGAATGTAAGCTAGTTTGGCCCCTGTGGAAATCGGTTTGGAGATATCTCAAAGAATTAAAAATAGATTTACAAGTTGACCAGCAATCCCACTACTAGATTTATACCCAAAGGAGCATAAATCGTTCTACCAAAAAGACACCTGCACTCATATTTTTTATCATAGCACTATTTGCAATAGCAAAAACATGGAACCAACCTGGGTGCCCACTAGTGGTGGACTGGATAAAGAAAATGTGGGATATATGCACCATGGAATACTGTGCAGCCATAAAAAATAATAAAATTGTCATTTTTTGAGGCAACGTGGACGCCGCTGGAAGCCATCATTCTAAGTGAATTATCACAGAAACAGAAAACTGAATACAGCATGTTCTCACAAGTAGGAGCACTGGATACAATGGACACACACGGGTATAAGGATAGGAATACAGACACTGGGTTTTCTGAAAGAGGGGAGGAGGGGAAGAAGGTGGGAAGGGGCTGAAAACAGTACCCATTGGGTACCATGATCACCACTGGCTGACGGGCTCAATAGATGCCCAAACCTCACCACCATGCAATATACCCATGTAACAAACTTGCCATGGACCCCTTGAATATAAAAGGAAGACAAAACAGGCCAATCCAGAGACTCTTCCAGAGGTAGGCTGCTTTGCTAGCATTGGACAGTAGGAGGAGACAAGAATGTGAAGGGATTAAAATGGCCCTGTCAGGGAGCTACAGCCTGCAGGCCAAACCAGCCTGCTCCCTTATGTTCATGACCTGCTTCTGCTTGCTGAGAATGATTTTTTACATCTTTACATGGTTGGGGGAAAAAATCAAAAGAAGAATGTTTCATAACACATGGAAATGAAGTGCAATTCTAATTTCAGCATCTATAATGATAGCTTCATTGGAATACAGCCATGTTCATTGGTTTACGTAATATTTCATACTACAATGGCAGAGCTGAGTAGTTACAACAGAAAACATGTGGCTCAAACAGCCTAAAATGTATCCTATTTGGCCGTTTAAGAAAAAGTTTGCCAGCTCCCATTATGGCAGAGAAGTGCTTACTGTGTGTGCATGAGCTGTGTGAGGAACCTGGAAAAAGAAGGAGCCTGTCTATTCTAGACAGGGGCCTCCAGCCCAATGGCTTATCTTGTGTCTCTATTTACTGACCTTTAAAACATGGATCCCGCTGAGAGGAAGAATGTTCTAGAATCCTGAGTCCAAGGCCCAATGTAAATGCCATCACATTACTCTTGAAGCCTTCCCTGACAGCTCTTGTTCCCTTGGGATCAATGCCTTTTCCTTGTCCCTTCCTTCTTGTTCTTCTAGGCTGTTTCTCACAAATCCCCCAAAATGATAAACATGAAGATTTAAAAATTTTGTGCTACACAATATTCAAATTACCCTACTGCTACCTCTCCTAGATACTTAAACCTGTTCTTTATTAATGCTGTCCTTTTCCCTTTTGCTTGGATAAAGGAGTTTTTTTTTTTTTTTTAATGTTTGCTTAAATCAGTTTGCCTTTCTGCTAGACTCTACATGTTATGCCCTTATTTAATTATGATAATTTTAAAGCTTTGTGTAATCAGAGGTAAGACAGACTTTATGAATGATGAGCTGAAAGTTCAAGTTTATGGCTCATGGAAGTAATATATAAAGTTATCTCCATAGGAATTTTAATTAGTTATTTGAGGTGAGTTGTTTGAAAAATAAAAGTGCAAAACATTTGTGTATTTAATTCCACTTCCCAAAATCTGAGTGGAGATAAAGAAAATCATGTGATCTAGGGGACCCTAAGGGCCACCTGTGTAATCCGTCTCCCTGGCACTACATAAATCTCCTCTCTTCCTTTTGGGTTGATGACTAGTCAACCAATGGTCTCTGCTAGATCATTCTTAGTGATGAGCAACTGTCTGTCTTCCAGTTTAATTCTGTTATCGTGTGAATATCTACTATGACAGTCAGGAATGACCTGGTCTCTATCCTTGAAAAACTGACTGTCCAACCGGGGAGGCAGACAATTTCAAGTTAGCATGGTAGGGGTTAAGATGGATATATTCACTGAGGGCTATGGGACTATAGAGGAGGACCTTAATTGAGTCTACTTGGGACTTTGGAGAAATCTTCCTAAAGAAGATGACACATGAGCTGAGTCTTGAAAGATAATGGAGTCCACCAGGCAGAGAGAAAAAGGGGGGTTATATATTCCCGGCAGATGGAACAGTGTGAGGGAAGGCACAGAAACAGCAACAGAACAAAATACGGGGTCTGATCATTGAGTTCACAAACCATCCTAGAAAAAGTGCTACCTACCTCATTGCTACATATCACTATGGTCACATTTGAAGTTCTCCCCTTGGGAAGCCATGCACTAATGCCAGCACCTTGTTCATCTGTCAAAGCAATTTTGGAACTCTTTTTCTGGAATGGCCATCGGAGCTGTTGTCGTATTACCCTTGATGTCCTGAATGTCATCAAATGTCTTCCTTTCAATATTTCCTTTATCATCAGATAAAGAAAAAAGTCACTGGGGGCCAGATCAGGTGACTAGGGAGGGTGTTCCAATATAGTTACTTGTACAATGCTGCCAACGTAAGTGCATGGTGGCAAGTTTGAGAACTTAGTGGACAGACCTCAACAAATAACAACAACAGTTCTGATGGCCATTCCAGAAAAAGAGTTCCAAAATTGCTTTGATTGGTATACTAGGCATCAGTGCATAGCTTCCCAAGGGGAATACTTCAAAGGCAACCATAGAGATATTCAGCAATGAGATGTGTAGCACTTTTTTCTAGGATGGTTTGTGAACCTTGTATGTACAAAGAACCACTGGGTAACAAGGGTAAGGTAGAGTGTGGTGGGGAGTAAGGAGGACAGTAGTTGTGGACTAAGTCTTGAGAGTCCTTGTGTACCTTGTAAAGGACTTGAGGTCCCTTATGATGGTAATTCCAAGACAGGAAGCTGTAACTATGAACGGTAGGGATGGAGGAATGGAGAAATGAGCTGACCTCATTTCCAAAGGGGATGTTGGCGTTAGTGGGTCAGAATACATGGGGCCATGGTGGGGACCTCTGATGAAAGATTCTTGAGCCGTTTCAGTAGTTTTCCCTCTTAGATCCAGGGACTGAAGGCCAGCTTTGTCACCCTCCATTCATTTTGGATTAATATTTATTGTATACGTATCACGCACTAGGTCTCTGATGTTAGCTGAATGTGTAGAGATTTAAAAACAAAACAGATAAGGTCCCTGACCTAAGTGAGTTCTCAAGTGCAGCAATTTTAGGGCAGGGAGGGTCAGATTCAGCAACCTGGCCCTAGTGAAACTGTGGTGGGGTGGTTGGCTTTGCTGGTTTCCAAGTTCTAATTCAGTAAACTTTTTCTTTTGATGAATGGTTTCAGTTCTTAAGTCAACATTTTCTTCTTGAGAGCATTTGAATCACCTCTTCCACTTTCATCTTCTCAGGAAAAAAAATAATTTCATTTCCTGTTAGACACATTTTATCTTTGTATCAATTTATCCACTAACTCCAACATCCCCTTTGGAAACTTGAGATCAGCCCATCTCTCCATCCCTACCATTCATAGTTACGGCTTCCTGTCTTGGAATTACCATCAGAAGGGACCTCAAGTCCTTTACAAGTTACACAAGGACCCTCAAGACTTAGTCCACATCTCTTGTTCTCCTCACTCCCCACCACACTCTACCCCCTGTGGCCCAGTGGTCCTTTGTACATATGAGGTCCACAAACCATCCTAGAAAAGGTGCTACACACTTCATTGCTGAATATCACTATGGTCACCTTTGAAGTACTCCCCTTGGGAAGCTATGCCTGGTCCACCTGTCAGTTATCGTTGTATCAGTTATCTATCATTGCAGTTGAGCTGTGTAACAAACAATCACCAAACCTCACAGGTGTAAGACAAGTGTTTATCACTCACGCATCTGGGATGGCCACTTAGTGGCTCTGCTGAGGTTAGCCAAGGTGATCTGGCACAGCTCTAAGACTCTCTTACCTTGGCTGGCTATCCCAACATCTGCTTATGCCACCCCATGCCTTCTGCTACTACCTATGAGACTTCATTTCTGGACTACTCACCATGTCAGAATTTTTCTAAAAATGTGCACTCAGCCTGTACAGCTCTCGTTTAGGTATGATCTGACGAGTAAAAACTGCAGGGGAGAAACCATTACTTCTTATATCTTGAATATACTGTTTCTATTAGTTGTTAGCTTGGGCTGAGATGGCATTAGCTTATTTAGCAGATGAATTGCACAGTTGGCCTCATCGTACTACAGGCTTGAGAAAAATAAAACTTCTCAGAGCCTTGTCCATGGACACTGCTGCCAAGTCTCATGCATCCTGTTGAACACAATCTTTGTCTTGAATGTCTAGTCCTTGAACCGTGTCAATTGGGTTTTGTAAAAGGTCTCTGAAATATGTATTGGATTGACTAAGTTCATTCATTCATTCAATAAATATTTATCATTTGCCTATTAGGTGCCAGGCGCTGTGCAGGGAACAAGATATGAAGATAGTCCTTGCTTTTGTGCAATTTATACTCTGGTTGCAGAAGGTGGTAGCGTTGATGGTAAAGATTTAGCTGTCAGGATTGAAAGGGATTATCAGCTTGGTGGAACAGTTTTTACTGTAGAGTCTTCTCTATTCTATTTGAGGACTCCTGTAGTTGATTAAAATTCCAGTCATTGCCATTTGATTGATATTTGGGGTTTGGTGAGATGTTGACACATCTGTTTGAACAAGACATGAACAGTGAGCGATGTGGAAACTGTTCACAAATTACAAAAAGAAGGTTTCTGTTGCACATTATGAACTCAATCGACATCACATTTGTGGTGATGTTGACTTAGCAAGAGTCTCCTACTGTTTTCATGGAAAGCTCAAACATCTTTCCCCTGGGCCACTTGATGGGCATAGCGTGTGAAGGATTTTGGGCAAGAGAGCATGTGGTGAATGCTTGAGCCTATCCCGGGAAAGCATTCTGTCACTCGCACTCCATGGTGTGCCCATGTTAGAGCCTGCTGAGTGCCCTCCCTTTGTCCAAAGGATGCCCAGTTAGCAGCACACTCAGTGTTGTCCTGACTCTAAAGTTGGCCCATGAGTTCTGTGAGGAAGCACCAACTCCTGTAACTAATCCAACACTCAAAATGCAAAATAAATCTAAGAGAAGTGCTCTCATCCATTCAACAAGTATTAAGAAATCACTGGTGCTGGAAACTCATGAGGAGGCAAAGAACTTGCCCTTGAAGAGCTTATTTCAGACAGACACTACTACTAATAAAACTAATAGATCAGAAAATTATAATGCATGTTAGGCCAGCAGCCCTCAACCTTTTTGGCCTCAGGGACTGGTTTCTTGGAAGACAAGTTTTCCACAGACAGGGGTGGGGTGAGAGATGGTTTTGGGATGATTCAAGCACCTAACATTTATTGTGCACTTTATTTCTATTATTATTACATTGTAATTATATAATTAAATAATTATGTAGCTCACCATTAAAAAAAAAAAAGAGGCATGGACAGAAGTGGTAAATAAAATAACGGGCGGGTCGCCGCTTATCTGACAGGAGGCGGGTCGCTTATCTGACAGGAGGCGGAGCTCGCCTGCTGCTCACCCCCTGCTGTGCAGCCTGATTCCTAACAGGCCACAGAACAGTATAGGGCTGCAGCCCAAGGGTTGGGGACCCCTGTGTTAGGCAGTAAGTGCTATAAATAAGAGCATAAAATGCTATAGGGTGTCACTTCAAATAGAGTGATCATCAAAGGCCTCACTGAGAAGGCAATATTTGAGCAAAGATCTGAAATAAAAGGTAAGAAGTTAGCCATGTGGCCATTGGAAAAAAAAAATTACAGCACACAGAGGTGACAGTGTCAAGGTCCCTGGTTCCACCTTCCTTATTGTTAACTTTGCTATCCTCTAGCTGACAACATTAACTACCAGCTTTTGAATGTCCTAGTATGCCCAGGCACTGGGCACTTCACATAGATGTTTGAAATCTGCTCAGGAGATGGGTTATATTATCCATGCCTATCTATCATTGAGAAAACGGAGACTCGGATAAATTAAGGCAAGTCCTGTATCTTAAGCAGGACCTGAGATAGGATTTGAATCCATCTGACTTTGAAATTCCAGAGGCCTGGGTATTTTCCTTATTGTCATATGGCTATAACTCTATCTCTTTCCCTAGCTCTATCTTTATCTCTATCTCCATCTCTATCTATCTTTAGCTCTATCTCTATCTCTATCTCGAACTCTCTCTCTGTCTCTGTCTCTATCTCTATCTTTATCTCTCTGTTTCTTTCTCCATCTCTATCTCTCTATCTCTTTCTCTATTTCTATCTCTTTATCTCTTTTTTTATCTCTATCTCTAATCTTGGTGGGAGCAAACTGGAAAATTACTCTTTGAATCAAGCCATTTTGGAGAGTGTTTTATAACCCTTAGAGACTTAAAGGCCAGGTTTCTAGGAGATAAAATGACATCACTCAAGTTCTTCAAAATTCCCCTCGGGATCTACTTTTTCTAGGAAATCTCCCCTGAATGAAGGTATTTGGAGTTTAGCATCCATCCAGGCTGGTAGAGCTCTTTGTATAGCCTATCAGCTATTAAGATAGCCATGCTGCACAGCATTCTGTTCATGACTATTGCAGGAATATATCTCTATTTCCTTGGCATACAAAACCAGTGCTGTATCCACTGATTAGTGATTGCCTGACACACACAGACCTTCCTTGCATTCTAAGGTAAATTGTATCATAACGTGGGCTGTTGTAAAGTGGCTCTCATCTTCCATAGCAACAGTATCACAATGGAAGAGTTGCCTACAACGTATAAGGATCAGGCATCAAGTGGCCACCATGACTAACAGTGTCATAAAAACAAAAATAAATGTAAAATTACATTCTAAGTCCCATAAAAAGGTTTATACAAAGGGAGTCTTATGTACTAGTCAGTACACATAAAATACATTGAATATATAACTCTACTCTCTCATACATTTAGAATTTACAAGAGTTTATAAGAGATGATTTGGAAAACCTAGTTCTCTTTTTAAAAAGATATCCAAAGAAGTTTCAACTGATGCGTTTTCTTTCGGTAAATAGGCCTAAATCAAGCAAAGATGTTAAAATGTTGTATGTGTTTTTAAAAAATGTGTCACTGCCATTGTGTGTGTGTGTGCCTGTGTCTGTGTGTGTGTGTGTGTGTGTGTGTGTGTGTGTGTGTGTATAAAATGGTGGTGAGAATTCTTAATAAAGATGGCCTGTGGTCAGAACTAGTACAATTTTAAACACCGAGGTGTTTAAACACTGCTAGAAGTTTAAGGTGATGAAAAAAGCTTGATTTACCAGAAAAGCATGGAAGGTATGTGGAAGGGATCTCTGGGAAGAAGGTGGATTGGCAAGTTGAAAATGTTAAGGAAGGTTGTAAACTATCCTCTCCTGAAGGCAAGTCCAATCATTATGGGGCTCTAGTTGTGAGGTGAATACTGGGGAGCTGAACTTGGCACCAGCACATACTTTTTTTTTCACATACTCATGCTGAATTCACCCTTCCTTGAAAATTGAGGTTCAGCAGCAGGTTTCAAGGGCTGCAGATTCTCAGCCTTATTACAGCACCCACAGTGCCAGCTGGTGAAGACAGGGTTTCGCATTCCTCAAGGACTCCTCGTGGTGCCTGGATGTCAGCTTTATATAAAGCTTTAAGAATAGCTGCTGCAATTGCATCAGACCAAGTTACTGCCACTCATGAATAGTATGTGCTTTTGACACTTTGGTGACAACTCTCAGACCATATCACTCATCTCTGAAGAGTCTTAAAAAATGATACCAATCTATTAAAAAGAAAAAAAGAACTTCAAAGCCTGACTCTCAGAGTTGTAAAGGTGGGAATGAGACAGCATTGGTCCACGTTAGATCTTACGGGAATCTGCTAAAAAGGGGAGGTGGGGATAGGAGAGTATTACTTGAGCCATTGGCTAAGTCAGTGACTTAAACTAGGCAGTGATACCTGATGATTCTTCCTCCCAGTTCAAAATCTCACATTGGTTCCATTCCCTAGAAGGACAGTATCCATATTCTTTTCAGCAGTCTGCCCAGCCTCATTTCCTGACCCTTTGTTCCCATTGATTCCGCCTCCCATTGGCATCACTTTCTTGTCCCTTCCTCATCCAAGGAGAGGCAAACCTGAAGTCCACCTTGGAGACCCAGCTCACATCACTTCACTGAAGCCCACTGTTAGGCACTTCTGTGTGGGCACCCACACCTCTTGTGCAGTTCTCCATGACAGCATAGGCCATACTGTATTTACGAAAGACCACATTTGTGTATCTCCTCCTCGAGATAGAACATTCTCTGAAATTTATAGACCATTTTTTATCAATCCTTTAAGCATGTGGCATAATTCTGGCTCATGAATGACTGCATTGATGCTATAAAGAGGAGACTTCCTGTACATAATCTCTAAGCTTCTTTCGTTGTTAAAATTATTGGCTCTGTATTTCAACACTCATTTCAACAAACATGTCTTCACCATCTGATATTATGATAAATGTCTGAGTTACTAATGCAGAAATGTAGCTTTGTCAAACACATGCAGATTTTTGTTTGTTTGTTTTGTGTTACCCAAAAGAGCATTGTCTTTGTAGCTGAAGCAAAGGAAATCTTTTGTCTAGTTTGGTAGATTAATTTTGCAGTCGGGGGAGGGTTATGACAGTGTATGTGAAATGAAGTTTTTGTTATTTGCTTTTTAAATAGAGTCCTCTTAGAATTGTAGATTTTGAAATTAAATACCCTTGCTATTGTTGCCACTAAAACATAATAAAAATAAAGTCCAGCTTCAAGTCATTTTACAGGAGCACTTTCAATCTTCGTTCTCTGTATACATGTAGCCTGTGTCCTATTCTCCTTCCCCTAACCCTTAGAGGAAGACCAGTCCCTCCTTCCTGTCTTGATCCTACTTTCTTCCAGAATCTGTGGAACCAAGCTCCACTGTCATAGCCCCTCACTCTTACATTTTCCATCCCCCACTTCACCATCAGCTCCTTTCCTTCAGTCTACAAACCTACCAAGCTCCCTTTGACTCTGAATTCCCCCTCTCCTGAACCTGGCTGCATCCTCCCACTTCCATTTTCTCCATCCTCTTCTTTAGGTGCAAACATCCTGCAAAATAGCCTACATTTCCATCCTCATGTCCTCATCCTCTCCACACAGCTGAAACTTTTGCTAGTCCGACTTCCATTCTTCCTCTGTATTAAACCTGCTCTTGGGGTCACCAACACTCATCAGCTACCCTCCCCATGAGTGATACTATTAGTCAGCTCCTACTTGAAATTGACTTTCCGCTTGGCTGTTACTACACCACAGCATCTAATTCTCCTTTATTTCTGTTCTATTCACCCCACCCTACCCACTGCAGATATTTCCTCAGGTTCTGTCTTTAATGCTATATACCTCTTCTCTTTTCTTCTTCTCCAACTCCTCCTCCTCTTCCTCCTCCTCCGTCTTCTTTTTCTCCCTCTTCTTCCTCTCCTCCTCCTCCTCCTCTTTCTCTTCCTTCTCCTTCCCCCCCCTCCCCCCGCTTTCTCTTTCTCCTAAGGTACTCCCCAAGCCCCCTTGCTAAGGACTCCCAAGTCTCTACTGATAGTCCCAACCTCTCTCTTGGTCTTTGTAGTCTGACTTCCAGATGCAAGCTGGACTTCTTTTCCTGTGTTCCTGAGAGTTCCTCAACTTCGTTCTGTTTGGTGCATATCTGACCTCACAACCTGTTCTTCCATTGGCATGCCTTATTTCCCTTAAAAAAAATACCTCATTTCCTTTATTGACAACACAGTTCTTCCAGCCGTCATCCTGGAGGCATGCCCGACACTCACCCCTCTGGCCAGTTGTTCCAAAGTTCTGTGGATCCCACCCAAGTCCTCTCCTCACTTCTGGCTCTTCCTTCCTATTCCTCCTGGCCTCTGTCAAAGCTCCTGTGTCAGATCACAGTGGAAACTCTGAGACTCTCCTGCTCTTCCATCACCACTTGAAAGACTTCAGATCCCTTTGCAAGACTTTCAAAGACACATCATGTACCTTATATAGGAGAAGGGTATGGTGGGAAGTGGCACTCCACTCATGGCAAATAAGTCCAGGAGGTGTAGAGACAGGAATGAAAACCTCAGTCCTCCCCTCCCTAAAGTGTAGTTACTTCCAAGTTTCAGCCTCACATTGGCCCTCTGTATGGTCTTTCCTGGGTTTGGGCTAAAAACTGTTCTGATTCTTTCTCACCTGGGATGTTTCAGACCCAAGAGACAGACCCAAGTGCTGACTTGGATCTGCAGAAGCTGCTAGGCTCTTCCTGACCCTGTATTGCTTCATCCAACCTAAATGTGAAGGGAAAGAAAACAATACTGTCCCAACACATATTTAAATTTCTTAAACATTCTTCTCCCTCCCTGACTTTCTCTCCAGTTTAGAAATGCCAGGCTTAAATTTAGTCTTGCTTCTTTGTCTGTATTTTTTTTTTCTTTTCATAACAGCATGCATTTTTCTGTAGGTGTTAGAAAATCTGGATTCCAATTAACTTTGCCACTGATTGCTTTGTAAATCTTGGTGAGTCAGGGCTTGCTCATGAATGATGATGAAAATTTTAAAGTTCTTTGAGCATGGTGGTGCATGAGCAGAATACAGATGAGCTGATTAAGATGTGTGGTCGCTGCACTTGTGTGATTGGTTTTGAGAAGAAGGCTGTAAACAAATAAGAGGGCTTTTAAGTCTTGTTTATTGTTTTCAAGGGGAAGTTTGTGTGCTTTATCTCATATGAAAAACTAGTTTATAGAATTTCTTTAATCTCTCTTGATCTTAAGTTCATATTCTCAGGCATTAAAATAGGAAACAAGTATCATGAAAAAAAAAGTAGGTATTCCAAAAAATTCCACTGATGAATCACTAAACTCCTACCAGGAATTTGATCACTGAGAGACTCAGAAATAGCAGGGTGGGAAAAGTACCCAACAATTCTATTCTTTCTGCCTCCTAATTACACAGTGAAGAAATAGATGGATGTCATAAGAACATGAGCTTCAACAAACATTTGCTTGAAATAGTATTTAAGAATCCCCAGAAATCTCTCCGCAGGCCTCTAAAAAGCCTTCTGTCTGGAGAGAATTGTGATTATAAAATGTTTTCTGCACGTCTCCCTCTCTTTTATGGGCAGTATCATTATTGCTTGTGGGTTTTGGGTTTTCTTTTGCTTTTGCTTCTGAGCAGAGCCCAGAAGTAGCCAAAGTGGCCTTTTTCAGGTGTTCCTAGCTGAGAGGAGGAGTGTGGCCTTGAGAGGATCCCGGTCCCCTCCCACTTCTTTTATTTATTATTTATTTTTGAGTCAGAGTCTCACTTTGTCACCCAGGCTGGAATGCAGTGATGCAATCACAGCTTACCACAGCCTCGACCTCCTGAACTCGGGCAATCCTTCAGCCTCAGCCTCCTGAGTAACTGGGACTATAGGTGCACATGACCATGCCTGGCTAAATGTTTCAATTTTATCATAGAGACAAAGTCTCACTATGTTGCCCAGGCTGGTCTGAAACTCCTGAGCTCAAGGGATCCTCCTGCCTCACCTAGCCCCATGTCTTTCAAAAAAGATACCCTGAAACCTCTTCTCACTTTGCATGTTAAGAAACTTCACTCTCCAGTCAGAACTTTCTACAATCCCTTTACTCGTTGTATCTTACCATGAGTAGAGTGATTGGTCTGTGTGAGAACTTTTTTCTGTTTCTCCCTTTCTGGTGTGGTGAGGATGAGTCAGGCTTTCTGGATGGTATTTTAAGCTTTCCTTGTCTTCAATAGCATTGAAAGATGTCTGAGAGAATGTCCATTAACAAGTTTTTATCTGGAAGTGAAAGGGAAATGGGAAATGTCAGTAAGTATGGTAGCAGGATAACAATTTTGGTGAAATGCTTGAATAAAAAGGAAATACTTTTTGACCTATTGTAAAAATTAGCATGGATTCAGTCATCCTGTCCTAAAATAAATTAATTTAGACTTTAACTAAATTATGCTGATCAGATGGCAAAATTGAAAATCATTACCCCTGGTCTCTGGATGACTTCATTTCTACTGTGGCCATGATTATTAGTATAGAAATGTTTAAAATGGGAAGGTCCTGATTGGCCTCCAGAAATAAGTGTTGATCCCTGTGTCTCCCGTCTGTGGGGCCAAGGGTTTGACAGAATTACCTTCTTATTGGTACCAGTGAGCGAAATATTGCTTTCTGGGTCATGGGTATGAGGTAGGTTTCTTGCTTTCCCTTTCATCAGAACTGATAAACACTTGATAGAAAAGATCTTTAAATGGCACAGGAAACTGCCAGGGGAGGGAGGGGGGCACACCTCAGCAATAAGGGTACCTGATCTCAAACCAGGTGAAGTGAGGACCAAAGTGAGGCCCAAACTTCACCTGTACAATTATCATTTGTTAACCTAACCCTAAATTGTACCCCACATCGTGAACAAAAAGTAAAATAAAATGACACAGGCAGTGTTTTTACACCTGGTAGAATATTAGGAAAGGATTTAGTCACCTAATCACAGCATTCTTAACTCAATTCCTTTTCTAGTGAAACTAGATCTGTTTTCCTCTCCCGATGGAATACTGTAGAGGATCGTCTTGTAAACTCCAAACCCCGTGCTCACATTGGGAAGATGCATCTTTTATCGGCAATAGTTGAAAGTTAACCATATGAGCCATGGACTGTATAGACCTCGGACCAAATCTCAGGGCTATCACCTATAAACTGTGACAGTGTGTAAGTCACAGAGCCCCTCCCATCCTCAGTTCTCTTGATCTGTGAAACTTAGTGGGAATACATTCAAGGGATTGTGGATGAAAGAGGATGTACATATAGTAGCTAGCACTGTGTGAGCACATGGTAAGTGCTCAATGATAAGTGGTACCTGCAATCAGCATCCTTATCCTGATGCCCGTACTCCATGCATGGTATTTTCTTCTCTTCCATATTGGAGCATAGGTAATCGAATCCCCCCAGAGAGCTTGTAAAGTGAAGAGAGTATCTCCCAAATTTAAGTAACCGGCCCAGATCTTTGCATAAGTGAGTTAAAGTATAATAAGAAATACTAAAAAGAGAGCAATTTTTTTTCCTCCATTGTCCTGAATCTGTATAGTTTACTGAGAAATTCTGGGAAACCCAATATCCAATGGCTTGAAAAGCAACTGTGCTTTGGGGAACAGCACCTCCCTCTCCCCATCCTGCAAAAATGAACAAACATCACTTGTAAATGCTTTGCACAGCAATGTTCCCCATCCCTCCCCATAAATCATCCACCTCCAAGTCAGGTTTACAAGATATTAGCTTTCCTCCTTGCCAGGTATTACCAGATTTTGTATTTAATTCCTCAGATATCCCTATCAGAAATGAAAACAGAAGGCTATCTCATTTTGCCTTCTTTGTCATCCTTGTACCAACAATCAGAAAACTTACCATCAGGGATCTCCTGTCAAATCTGTGTAAGTCAAGAGTACGGAACCGTACGTACTCTTTGCTCTTGTTTGTTTTTTGTTCTGAGTCAGAGTCTCATTCTGTCACCCAGGCTGGAGTGTAGTGGCACGCTCACGGCCACTGCAGCCTCTACCTGCTGGGCTCAGGCGATCCTTCCACCTCAGCCTTCCAAGTAGCTGGAACTACAGGTATGTGCTGCCATGCCCAGCTAAGTTTTTGATTTATTGTAGAGATGATGTCTTGCCAAGTTGCCCAGGCTGGTCTCAAACCTGTGAGTTCAGGCAATCCTCTCACCTAGGCCTCCCAAAATGATAGGATTATAGGCGTGAGCCACCAGACCCAGCCCATACTTTTTGTTTTACACCCTAGGAAATTATGAAACAGAATGGTTGAGTGACTTACCTTGGGCTCACCAGACAGCAAATGACAAAAAAGTAGCTAGCATTGACTGAGTACTCATTACAGCCCATAAGCTCTCCTTACGTACCTTATGTGTTATTTCAGTTACTTCTTAGAACAAATCTAAGAGGTATAGATAGTATTATTATCTATAACAATTTTCAGATGAGGAGAGGAGGGTAGGTGGTGAGTAACTTACCCAAGGATGTAGTCCTGGGATTAGAACTCAGGTGGCTGACTCCAGAGACTTCCATCATCCATATGCTCTGGGACAGAACTGTGAATAGAATTCAATTAGAATCTATTTCATTTTCCTGGTTCCCACATAAGCCTCATTGCTCAAGGTCATTATCACAAAAGTAAAGGCACATTTGTCTGCAATTAGGGACCATTTGTTCAGTAACTACTTACTGAGTATGTACTTTGGTTAAGGGTCTGTGTTGGTTTCTATGGAGGAATAGGAAAGTGAATACAATCGCTGCTTTGTCCTCGATGAAATCAGTGTACACTATTCCTGAAACTTCAGAGCAACTTCTGAAGAAGAATTATGGCTGATGACAGTTCTCACTACAAGCTGACGAATCTTTAGGAAATCCAAGTTACTTGAGGGGTAAATTGTCCCTATGAAATACAAATGTAGAGGGCTGGGCACAATGGCTCACCCCTGTAGTCCCAGCGCTTTGGGAGACCAAGACAGGAAGATTGCTTGAGGCCAGGAGTTCAAGAACATTTTGGGTAACATAGTGAGACCCCATCTCTATAAAAAAATAATTTAAAATGAGCTTATAGGGTGGCACATGCTTGTAGTACTAGCTACCCAGGAGGCTGAGGAAGGAGGATTGCTTGAGCCCAGTAGGTCAAGGCTATAGTGAGCTATGATTGTGCCACTGTACTCCAGCTTGGGTGACAGTGTGAAATCCTGTCTCTAAAATGAAACAAATAGGAGAGTAAAATATGAATAGCAAATGTCCCCAAATTAGATCTGGGTGTATTGTGAAAGTAATGTGTCAATGCTGTGTTGCCAGTGCTTAAACTTGTGGGATCCTGCAGTAATTCTGTTCTCTGGTTGTCACCATTATGCTCTAAGCAAGGATCAGTTATCTGAGTCAAGGCTATCCTTAGTGTATGAATCGTGGTTTGGTGGCTGTCTGTCTTGGTCTGACATCTTAGGAAAGAAGTAATTTAACTCCTAGGAGGAATTTTGCTATCTCTGTTCTTGATTTTTTTCAATCTTTTTGTCTCTTTCCACCTGTTTGTCTGTGTCTATTTTCATTGTTCCAAAAAGCATCTTATGATTTTCAGAATCTCTCTTGTTTCATAGTAAAAGCATCACTTAGCTTTTGGTCTTTCTCTAAGAAGAATTCCAAGATATTTTACAAGGTCCAGGTACCCTGTACCACCAGTGTGCTTGAAGTAGTGAAGCCTTCGCTCTCCAAATCCAGGAGAAGGAAGGCTGAGGAAGGGAGCAGGGGGCATTGTGGCTCTCATGCTTGGGGCTGGACTTCTGATGTGTGTGACTGGAGTTTAGGAATCAGAGTGCTGTTTCAGCTCTAACTATGCTGCCCTGAGTCTGGACCAGAGTAGGCATCCAATTCCAATTTGTGGTCCACACTCTGATAGTATCTAAGATGATGATGATTAAAATGACAAACAACTAACATTTGGGAAATATATACTGTGTACCAGGCACGGGACCAAGTTCCTGGGAAGTCCTTATTTAATCCTCACAGTTATCTTATAATATAGATATACTTGTTCCTGTTTCACAGATAAGGAAACTCATCCAAGGTCACAAAATTAGTGAGACAGAGCCAGGGTCCAAACCAAAGTCCGTCTCATCCATCCCAGAGCTCTTAACCACTAAAGTAGGGTCATGACTGAGGGTCATGCTGTAGGGGCAGAGGCAACTGTGAAGATAAGACTGAGTGGAGACATGAGGAGATAAAATATTGAAGGACCATTGGGTGGAAGAGAGCCCCAGAGTGATTTAGGCAGTTTCATGGAGGTAGAATTAGACCAGTGAGGAAAAATCACTGGGAGTTGCATGTTGGTACAAGCTAGCCAAGAGTTTCTATGGTAACCATGTGTGGTGATAGGTGTGTTAACTAATAATGGTGATGAGAGTTTCTCAATATATACATACACCAAAACATCACATTGTACACTTTAAATTTATACAATTTTTATCTGTGAATTAAACCACAATAAGACTAGGAGAACAAAGAAAGAGTTCTCTGTCACATTCAGAGTTATCCCGGGATGGGCTGAAGTGCACCAGACACCTGCCAATTCCGTGTCACTGAAGTCTTCCAAGCTTAGGCTGGGCAGCTCCATGGGGAGAACTCGACCATTGCCAAGCCTGTGATTCTTTGATCCCAACCCGTAATGCTCTGATAAGTCCAAAGTGCCTGTCAGAATCATCACAAAACCTTATACCCGCTCAGACTCCTCTGTTCTTGAGTCTGTTCTTCCTTTCACCAGATCCAGGGAACTAACCACCAAGGCCACTACCAAATGGTATGTCATGGCAAATGTAAAACTGATGGAACGCATGAGTCAGGTTAAAGGATGCTGAGGTTAAGGGTGGGCATGCCCGTGGTTGGACCCTGTTTCAGTCAATTACTGTGCAACTGTTACTATACCTCTTCATGCCTTGGTTTCCTTATATATTATGCTGTAAATGGAACAATATTGAAATGAAAAATGTTTTCAAGATTAATGAGTTAATACATTTAATGCCCTCAGAACAGAGCTTGGCATGTTTCATTACTCAGAAATTGTTAGTGTTGGCTTTATAAGTATGATGGTGCTTTTGATTTGCTCTCAGCCAAATAAGTAAAGCATTTTCTTCAAAAATAACCATGACAAGGTCAATAGACAGAACAGTAGCAGTAAGTGACTGAGCTAAAATTAAGTCCAAAGCCCACTCTTAATTACCTACTTGGTGTTGGTACTAAGTTGAGTGCTATATTGAGTTAACTCATGTATTTCCTAGGAAAACCTGGTAGGTAAGTGTCATTACATTTTACAGGTGAGGAACCTGGGACCTAGACAGGTTATACAGCTTGCCCCGTATCTCCAGTAAGTGCCCAGGGAGGCATGATTAGATTCCAGGTCTTTCTGTGTGTATTTATTGTTGGAAGTATTTCTATACTTGTGTAGCAGTAACAAATAGTCCTTTTTAAAAAACCCATAATTGGTCAGGCTCAGTGGCTCAGCTTATAATCCCAGCACTTTGGGAGGCCGAGGCGAGTGGATTGCCTGAGCCTGCAGGTTTGAGACCAGTCCGAGCAACTTGGTGAGACCTCATCTCCACAAAAATTAGCTGGGCATGGTAGCGTGTACCTGTAGTTCCGGCTACTTGGAAGGCTGAGGTGGAAGGATTGCCAAAGTCAGCTGGTTGATGCTGGGATGGCCATGAGTGTGCCACTGCACTCTAGGACAGCAACTAAAAAAAAAAAAAGTCCCGTAATTAATTGACATCAGAAAAGATTACAAGTTTGTTTCATTCCCAGATAATGACCTTAAAAAATTTGCAGCTCTGACATTTACTTGACATGGGCAGTCAAATGGCATTGGAGGAATAAATGGTCAATAGGATTCAGTGTTTACAACCACAAGTGTTAGTGGAATTACAGACCCATCACTCACATTACACTGTGGTCTGAAAATAATTTTAAAACAAAAAGATGATCAAGATCCAGGCTGGGGCCTGCCAATGTGACACACAGTCTGACACAATAGAACTACAGGATGAGAATTGTCACAGTCCCTTGCAATGGGTGTCATGGATTTGACCACATAAAGGCTTAGTGTGTGTATTCAAAACAGTGGTGACATCATGTTTCACTTATTTTGGGATCTAGGTGTCTTCAGATACCAGTGCTAGAAAAAAACTCTACAATGTATGATTTCTTCCAGCTTTCTGCCAGAAAGACTGGATGAGGAAAGTATGATGCTGCTAGCACTTCAACATGTGGTTGAAGTGTCTATGCATGTTGTAGGATACAATCGAATGCAAACTGTCTTCTTTGTCATAAAATGAAGCGAGGCTACAAGTCAAGGTGTTGGCAGTGCCCGTGAATAACAACTGTTGAAAGTGGGCGCTTGGCTTTGACATTGATTGCCAAGATAAACATTTAGAAGTATTTTCTCAAATTCTGGGTCTTTCAGACATGTTATTTACCTTCATTCAGGTTATACGGCCTATCTTGTTTCATGGGCAGTCTCACTACATTCTGATTCTCCCTTTGTCTCTTTGTGTATATATTTCCAGTGTTTCATCCTGTTGACCTTCCAAATATTGTGTAATGAAAATATATGCAGAATGTAATCAAGAAATGTTCCATGAAATTAAAAAAAGAACTTAGTGTTTCTTAATGTTATCCTAAGTAGGAATTATCAGCTACAGGAAATTGAGAAGAGTTGAATATGTAAATATTAGAACCCAAGCCAGCATAGGTATTGCTTAATAATTGATTTTGTTTCTCATGATTAATAATGCTGTGTCACCCATTACCCCTCTTGAGAGATGTAGGAGTTAGACAGATAAAGGTCAAAAAGCTTTTTTTTGAGACAGCTTTTCACTCTGCTCTCCAGGCTGAAGTGCAGTGGCATGATAGCTCTCTGCAGCCTTGAACTCTAAGTGATCCTCCTGCCTCAGCCTCCCAAGTATCCAGGACTACAGATGTGAGCCCCCATACCTGGCTAATTCTTTAAGTTTTTTGTAAAGATGGGGTCTCACTGTGTTGCTCAGGATGGTCTCAAACTCCTGGCCTCAAGAGATCCTCCCACTTCGGTCTTCTAAAGCACTGGGTTTACAGGAGTGAGCAACCACCCCCAGCACTCACTTTGTTAGTGATAAGATTTATGGTGAAAACTGTGGTCTTTGACAAGTGTGCCTGGTGCTGTTTCAGCCTTGACTGACCCAGACTTACCCACCTAGCCCCAGGAAGAGCCCACAATGCTGGCCTCCCCTATAGGGTCTGCTCTTCTAGAATTTGTAGTTTGGAGTAGGAGAGAAAGTGTGTCATTCCAGAAGCTGGAGGAAGATGCTTAGCTACACATGCTCAGTCCCTTCTCCAGTACTTACCACTCAGACAGCCCATGAGCAAGGTGGCAGAGAAATGCCCAGAGGCATTATTCTAATAGAGTTTCCTTTACAAGGATGTGCCTGGAAGCAAAAGTTTAGGAGGGGCTGGAAGTGGTGGCTCAACCTGTAATCCCAGCACTTCGGGAGTCTGAGACAGAAGGATCGCTTGAGTCCAGGAGTTCAAGACCAGTTTGAGCAACATAGTGAGACCTCTTCTCTACAAAAAATAAAAAAATTAGGCTAGCATGGTAGTATGCATCTATAGTCTCAGCTACTTGGGAGGCTGAGGTGGAAGGATCTCCTGAACCCAGGTGGTTGAGGCTTTGGTGAACTGCCAACATACAACTGCACTCCAGCCTGGTTTACCGAGTTAGACTTCAACTAAAAAAAAAAAAAAATAGGAGGGTCTTCCCCCAACAATAAATTATGAAATAAGATGCAGCTGAAATCTGAGCCTTTTTTTTCACTCTGGCTGAACTCATTAGTAAAGTACCTTGGGCTATCCAATTACTGTAATCAATATATTGGACATACCTAGATTACTGGAGACAGGTTGTCAAGGTGGGTAATCCCAGGAGCATATTCAATACTGGGGAGAGTTTTGAGGATAACGGCACCTAATAAAAACTCCAGAAATGCCACTGAGAAGAGTCTCAATATTGGCTGTGCATCAAATTCACTGAAAATAACTTGCTGATTAGAGCAAAGTCTTGATCCTCATCATGGTCAGGAAAGGATTTATGCTTTAAAGTTCCTACGCTACTTAATCTACTTAGCATTTCCCTGGCTGTTGTGGCTGAATTTCTCTTCAGTGAAGACTGCATGATAGCCATTTATAACATTATTGCCAAGGATACTGCCGAGGGTCTGCCCAGCATTAATCACATGTTTGGAGAATGGTGCAGGGAGTGGGGCATCAGATTCTGGTTTGGGATTTTAGGTATGGGTGTTGCCGTGTGTGTCAGTAACACAGAGCAGTACCCTTGACAGCATACTCTGTGACCTCCAGGAAATATTAGGTATGCTGCATCTCCAACATTAGAAATAGTCATCTTGCCTGGAACTCACAATTCTGTAACCATTCTATGCTTCAGCCAGTAGTTCTGAAGCCAGGCTCTTACGTGGGTCTTCTGCTTAGAGCACTAACAAAACTTTGCCTCCCAAGTAAAGAAATGATCTCAAAACATGTGGCCTCACTCCTGCCCAGTTGCTGTAAAGAACTCTCTGGTTTCAGCAGAAGCCCTGAATCTGAAGTGGAAGCCCTGCTTTTGTTCTGTTCAGCCCTCCTTTTCTTGAGTGATATCTTTTGCATTAGTGTCACTTACCCGTATTTATTTCAGTGTGCATGCTTACGCTTAGGCGGTGGCATTCATTTTGGAGCAGGAATGAATCATGGTTGGACCTATGGACCAAGGAAAAGGAGGAAGTTGTCATTTCATACCACCTGTAACAGTGACCCCTCTCTGGACATTCTGTGGCATAAAGATGTCCAATCAGGGGTTCTGGACAGGCAAGAGGGAGTCAAGAACCAGTAATCGTAAAACCACAAGGATGAATGGCCCTTCCAGCAAGAACAGACTGAGGAGAGTAACTGGCTGTGGGGCATGACCTGGGGAAACTGGTGAAACTGGAGAAAGACTGAGAAAAGGGAACAGAGACATAGTGGAAGGGGCAGCATTGCAGCATCAAAGAGAAGGAGAATGTCCAAAGAAAGAAAAGGCAGTGAACGGTGGCCAATGCAGGTAGAAGAGTTAACACATGGCAAGAACTGAGAAGCATCCCCCCAGATTAGCAAGAAGAAGGTGACTGTTGACCTTAAAAGGAGTTGGAACAGATGGTGAGAATTGAAGTCAGGTTGTGAAGGGGATCAAGCAGGAGGAGAGAATCAAAGACTGCAATTGGTTTCCATTCTTGTGGGCAAGAGAGCTGAGAAGAGGAGAGAACGGGGTTAACCTCAGGGAGCCACACAGTCTTGGAGGGCAGTTCTTTAGAGGAGGAATGTTTTTATTTTGTTTCTAGGACAAAGAAGAAGATTCATAAGAAAAAGAAGTTGAAGTTAGAGGAGAAAGGGTAAATGTCTAGAATGAAGTCTTGGAAGTTCGGGAGGGATGACCTTGACAAGGAAGGAGAGGCTTCTTAGGTCCTCAGAGCAGGGGAGAGGAGGTGAGCATGGAATGATGAATGAGTGGAATGTCAACAGGGCCATTCCCAAGGACCTCAGCTTCCCCAGGACAAAGACAGGTGAGGGTATCTGAGAGTAAGTGGGAGGGATGTTGCGAGAAAAGCATGAAGGTTGGATTCATTGCAGAGGGGATTGGGAGAAGACGGTGATTTCAATGAGAACTCAGCCAAGTTGGGAAACCACAGATTTGAGTGATCAACAGGTTGGAAGTTTGTTATAAGGTCCAAGAGAGCCAGATGGACAATGTGTTTGATCATGAAATATGGTTGGATTTTCCAGGGTATCATTGCGGGTGACGACAAGAGTAGGTCTCCAGAGTGGACCCTAGCCCCACAGAAAGGAAAGTAGAGGAAGTAGAGGGCTTCTATAGGGCTGATGGATGTCAAGGATGTTGAAAAGTAGCACTGCCTCAAAAATTCTCTCCTACTCTGATAGGTATCTACGGGAGCCCGAAATTCCATGAGGGGCATTTATACCAGCCTTTCATTTACAGTAAACCAGAAACAGAACTGAGATTGGGGATACTTTAATCTCTAGTGATTTCTACTTAATCATGGATGACAGATGAAAGGGGGCAGTTCCCAGATATATTTATTGGTTGGTTTGTTGACAGGGGCAGGAGTAAGTGGAGAGAGTGTACATGGGCCCTGTGGCTGAGAGAAAGAGAGAAACTTTAGCTGTGGAACTGAATTCAACTTTGTTGAACTTTTCCAAATTCAACTCTATCTACAAACGTAACACAATTAACGGCACCTTCATAGATGGAAGAAAATGAGCTTTCAGGTGCCCCACTCAAATTATGAGAAACTGTATAGAGATACAGTTTGAGGAGTTTAGAACCACCGAGAAAAAATATTTGATGATTAGCAATTAAGTAGATGACCATTGAAATCAGATTTATACTACATTTCAGTGATCAAGATGCATATCCCACAATTTTTTACAATCCTAGTTTGTTGTTGTTGTTTGTTTTTTACTTAGGGAAAGAAAATATGAGACATCTTAATTCTAAGGGGAAAATTAAGAGTGTAGTTTGAGCGATATGGAATTTGACAGCAAGGTAAACAGAAAAGGACTTTTGAAGTAAGACTCTCTTGCAGAAGAAAAAGAAGAAAACAAGGCTCTTAGTGGCAGATTTTAAATGAGTATGTTAAGGAAAATATGTGGAAAAGATTCTTCTATAAGCAAGGGAAACACAGAAAGGGATAATGCAAGGTCAGGCTGAAATGAACTGGAATTAGAGTTTGTGGAAGCATACAAGCAGAATATTGCCACACAAAGTTGTGTTTTGATTTCAGTATCCGGTCAGTTAGATAGAGCCTAATTAGTAATTCTTAGGTTGACTGAGAACTTTCTAGACATAAGGCATCAAGAATGAGGAAATTGAAGGAAGAGACAGACAAGAGTGATCAAAGGAGGAGGCAGGTTCTTCACGAGGGCTGTTCAGTGACATCATGAAAATACTTCGTTTCCAGGTTTTTGTTCCCTCAGACCAAGATACGGTTGTTGACAGTAATGAAACAATTTTTACACCAGGGGTTCTACAGAAAAAGAAGATTCCAAGTAATTTTAGCCAGTGTAGGGCTTTGAAATCTTCTCCAAACTAATGTATGGCAACCAGTGTTTCCTACCAAAAGGTGGCTTTGAGTTTCACTGTTGTGTCCCCTCTTTCTACATACCAGAGGTGATGCCAGTAAGTAGTGAATTGTCAGACAG
The DNA here is from genome assembly GCA_963574415.1 of Tarsius wallacei. Classification (NCBI taxonomy): domain Eukaryota; kingdom Metazoa; phylum Chordata; class Mammalia; order Primates; family Tarsiidae; genus Tarsius; species Tarsius wallacei. The sequence goes on along the minus strand of CAUYQG010124749.1, from coordinate 26,710 downwards.
CAGATGGCAAGAGAGAAATAGTCCATGTCCAGTTGGCCTGGCTGGGGAAGGGAGAACTTATCACTGAGAAACTTAGCATCACCAATCACTTTAAAGAGTCTTAAAAAAAAATACCCTTTATCATCTTTTTCTGGATTTAACTATAACATAGAATCACTATACAAAAATAAAATTTTTTTGAATATATAAAGGAGAAAATAAAATCATGCATAATAGTCCACTCAGAGACTGTTAGCATTCTGACTTATATTCTTCTAGGTATTTCTCTATAAGTCTATATGTGTTAGATGACATGGTTGAGGTTATCCTGTGCATCAATTTTCTAGCCTTCATTTACCATTGACCTTGCTCATGAAGATTTCCCATTGTGGTTAAGTATTCTTTGAAAACACTATTCTGACGGCTGTATATATATTTTTTCCCACATGGATATACAATAAATGATTTAAAGGTACAGTACTCCTATTGTTGGGCATTTGGGTTGTTTCTATTTTTTAAGCTATCATAAATCAACTTGTGATCGACAATAGTGTACATAAATCTTCTTTTTTCCTGATCATTTTTTAAGACAAATTCCAGTAGTAAACTTGATAGATCAAAGAAAACCCACTTTTTTTTTTTGAGTCGGAGTCTCACTCTGTTGCCCAGGCTGGAGTACAGTGCAGTGGCACGCTCACAGTCACTGCAGACTCAACCTGCCGGGCTCAGGCCATCCTTTTGCCTCAGCCTTCCAAGTAGCTGAAACTACACCCAGTTAATTTTTTGATTTATTGTAGAGACAAGGTCTCACCAAGATGCCCAAGCTGGTCTCGAACCCTGGGCTCAGGCAATCCTCTCGCCTTGGCCTCCCAAAGTGCTGGGATTACAGGCTTGAGCCGCACCTAGCTGAAATCCCACATTTGTTTAAGGATTTTGAGATATGATGTTGCCAAGACCCTGTCATAAAAGTAGTTATACACACTTTGAGTGTGTAAAGTGTTCAAAAGCACTGGAGAGGAGATACTTGATTATAAAAGTTAATGGCTATTGGGTCATTCGCTTTAAGAACTATTTTAAAAGTTCTGAATCCTGGATCTTTATCATAAGCTTTTATACCATCTGTAAGGGTATTTGTGCTAAATTATCCAAACAAACCTTTTTTTAATAAAGCAAACCTGGAGGCAGGAAATACCATGTGTTTGTTGAGCTAGCTTTTTTTTTTTTTTTTTTTGGCTCACTGCAGCCTTGACCTCCTGGGCTCAGGTAATCCTTCCACCTCAGCTTCCCGAGTAGTTGGGACCACAGGTGCACACCACCATGCCTGGCTAATTTTTTTGATTTTGTAGACACAAGTTCTCCTTATGTTGTCTGACTGGTCTTGAACTCCTGGGCTCAAGCCAGCCTCCCACCGTGGCCTCCCAAAGTGCTGGGATTACAGATGTGAGCCACCGCACCTAGTGATGAGCTAGCTTTATTCCAGGCAGATCTTAAGTTCAGAATCAGGTGGGATCTGGCAGCGGTCATCGAGTAAAAATTTCAAAAGGACAAAATGTGTTGAGGGTGGGTGGAGGACCATCCTGGGTTTGCCTAATGTCCATGAGGCCCCTTTTCATATTTTAGAGTCTAGACCCATTCCTGGAGATGAGTACAGGCCACAAACCTATCACTTACCCATCATTCCTGTCATTGTTTTAATGTGCTGAATGTATGCGATCGAGATTTGAAATGTGATCCAAGTACTTTATGATGCTATTTGATTTTGGCTTTCTGGGAAAGTATTTGTGAGACTGTGTAAGGGAGTGAAATAGGCAGGGCGTTTGGGATTAGAGTTGAAACCCAGCCCTACCACGGGTTGGCTGTGTGTCCTTGGAAAAATTATTTTACCACTCAGAGCCTTCATTTTAATTTCCTCATCTGTAAAGTAGGAACAATTGAACCTACTACTATGAGAATGAGAAGAATAATGTCTATGAAATATTTACCACAATTTCATTGCTAAGTTTTTTTTTAAGCCTACAGGTGCATTCCTACTTATGTGCTATCACACACACACAATTTATTGCAGCGATTTTGAAGTAGTAAAAGATTGGAAACAACCTCTAAATGTCCATTAGTAGAAGACTAACATAATTATTCTGTGACTAGTAGCTGTATCTACTGCTTTAACTGTGTGAAGACACTGACAAGATAGCATTTCTTTAACACCCCTGATTTCTAAAGTCATTGCAATTGAGAAAGTGCAGTGTTTCCTCTCAGCCCTGTATTATTTCATCAGGTGTGGGGTTTTTTTGTTTTGTTTTTGAGTCGGAGTCTTTCTCCGTCACCCAGGCTAGATTGCAGTGGCATGCTTATGGCCACCCCAGTGTCGACCTGCTGGGCTCCAGGGATCCTTCCACCTCAACCTTCCAAGTAGCTGGAACTACAGGTGTACCCTACCATGCCCGGCTAATTGTTTGATTTATTGTAGAGACGCGGTCTCGCCAAGTTGCCCAGACTGTTTTCGAAGCCGTGGGCTCAGGCAATCCTCTCACCTCAGCCTCCCAAAAGGTGCAGTTTTAACAGATAAATATTTGTCTTACCACAAATGCAGTCATTCAGTAAATACGGATTTATTATGTGCCAGCATGATGTTGTGGCTTCACAAACTCATTACAAGTTCAAAATTTTAAAACTCTATTCATCTTGGAATGTATTCTTTGGGAAATAATTTTCAAATGCTTACTCAAATGTGGATCTGACATTCCTACAAACGCACTCATAGAAATCCTCCCTCATACATTTGAGAACAGTCTGTGCTTGGTCTTGTAACTTCTTGGCATACAAATTTATATGATAAACATAAAGCTCATATCTGGAATGTCTTGTGAGTAGTAGAAAGATATTTAAGGTTAGGGTCTGAATATATGAGATTATTAAAACGTATTTTGGCAAGTGTGGTTTTATTTTATAAGTGAAAGGATCTGTTTCTTTTCTTCCAGAGCTTAAATACCCAAACCAGAAATGAGTCCGTCTTGGTGGTAGTTGATATTTGTTTCTTGCAAAGTTCAGATGGCATAATTCTAGCAGATACTCCCAGACTGTTGGCCTCCCAGGGGACTTTCCTGCCACTTTGGGATTTAGGTCAGAAGCCTTGATGAATACTGTTGGTACAGCCACAGCTGCTCCTAAGTAGAACAGCCTTTTGGAACTATTTGTCCTTTGAGAAGAAAAAAAGACAGGCTCTCTGTCACTTACTGACTTCCAGTGAAAACTAACATGTCTAGTTTGACAAAAAGAAGAATATGTAAGATACAGAATAACAAGGGGAATGGAGATGCACTGTGACATCAATACACAACACATTTACAAAGAGCTTGTGGACCCACCCTCTGACTGCACTATCTATTCAGTTGTGTACATTTCTTGGGAGGGTTTATGTTTGTTTTGAAATGTCTATATAGTCCAAATACACTCAACTTTAATTGTTTCCAGTCTTGTGTTTCTATATGTGTTTATGATTAAGAATGCTTTAAACTTGCTCAAGATACATTTTTCAAACATTTTTTTAAATTTTGAAAGTGAATTATTGTTTTATCTTATTATAAAGGTAACACTTGCTTATTTAAGGAAAAAAATGAAAGCGATGACAGCTTTTTTAGAGGACAATCTGGAAATATCTATCAAATAAAAACAATGCAGATATCCTTTGGCTAAGCAACTTTACTTCTAAGTGTTATAGTCTGCAAATGCACTCCCACTTGTGTGAAATGACACACACATGAAGTTTCTCACTGCAGCGCTTTTTGCTGTGGCAAATGATTAGAAATAACCTAAGTGTCCATCAGTAGAAGGCTGGTTAAATAATGTATGATCATTTATGGTTAGGGTAACTATACTTCCAGGTTTACTGAGGTCAGTCTTAGTTTATACCTGTTGTTCTGTCAAGTTAAAAATAGCAATTAGGAGAGCTTTGCTTTTCTTCTTTTGAGCTTTTTAACTTAAAACAAATTGGGTAAAGTATACCCTTGTGAGCAAGATTTGAAGCATTTATCTTTTTCTCTGCTGGGTTGCTCTAAAATTTGGAAACTATTTGTGAGTTTTCTTAATTTACGGAAATATAATTATTTGCATAAGTTCAATAAGAATCTTGTTTTGTTTAATAACACATCACAATTGGAGATACTGGTTATTTTGCCAAGCTTTTGACCAGAATGGTATATTTTCATATATAATTAGACTCCTTTGAGGAATTGAGTTGACTTTATAGAGCCAATGAAAGCTCCTGAGAGAGAGAGAGAGAGAGAGAGAGAGAGAGAGAGAGAGAAGACTAGCATCCTCTTCCCTTCCAGAAGAATCTTAATTTGGATAATAAATTATGTGTTTACCCTAATTTTGGCACAGTCTTATCATGGAATACCATTTTTAAAAATGGATAACATTGTATTTGATTGGTTAAAAAAAAAAGGTGTGCCTACTTGGGTTTTAAAAAAGGTGGGGGAGAATACAGAATATGTCTTAAGTACATTTGGACATGCAGTTGACTCTTGAACAACACAGGCTTGAACTTCAAGGGTCTACTTACATGCTTTTTCTTTTCAGTATACAGTAGGTCTACCATATCTGAGGGTTCTGTATCTGCAACCGCAGATGGAAAAAGAGTGTTTCTGGGATGCAAAACCTGTATAAACACAGGGGCTAACTTTTCATATATGTGGTTTCAGCAGGGCCCACTTGAGAATGGACTTCAGAATGTGTGGATTTTGGTATGTGTGGGGATCCTGGAAGCAGTTCCCCTTCTGTACTAACAGATGACTGTACACAAAATACTTCTGGAAACATGTACAAGAAGCAAAAAATATTAGTTGTTTTGGGGTGGGAATCTGGGTAGCTGGAGGACAGAACTAGGAGGGAAACTTTATAGTTACCCTTTTCTGTATTTCAATTATGTGAATACCTAGCTAAAAAACTCAGAATTTTAGAGCAAAAGGAAACATTATCTATCTGTGTAGAAAAATAACTTAAAAATTATACATCCTCCTGTTAACAATGCTTATTCTGAATAGTTTGATTGGCAGGGGGTTTTATATACATCTTTTTTCATATTGGCATAATGTGGACTTCAGGATTAAACTTCTTCAAATCATTTTAATGTCTAACATAAGCATATACCAACATAAGGATATACCATAATAATTTCCAACATAAGTATATACCATAATTCTATTTAAGCAATCACTTGTTGTTGAACATGTTGTTCCTAGTTTTTCGTTTTAAGACAATGCTGCAATGGACATTCTTTTATAAAAATCTTTGCGAATGTTCCATGTGTATGTCTTTAGGACAGATTCCTAAAGGGTGAATTGCTGAATCCCAGAAATGCAAAATCCTAAGGCTTTGGGCATTTATTTCCAAATCACTCTCCTAAAAGATAACATATAACCGATTTACACCCGTACTAGCTGAATCTAAGACTGCCAACTTCTCCATACCTTTCTCAGCACTAGGTCTTATCATTCTTATTTACCTTGGCCAATCTGATAGGTAAAACTGTTTTTATGCTGTTGCTTTAATTTGCATTTAAATATTTTTGGAGTAGGTCAGAATTTCCCTCACATATTTATTGATCATTTGTATTTGTTCTAAATAAAAGCTAACAAAAGAAAAATAAGCAATATTTTAGTGGAACCAAAACCTTAAAAAAATGTTCTGGCCAGGCTCAGTGGCTCAGCCTGTAATCCCAGTACTTTGGGAGGCCAAGGCGAGTGGATTGCCTGAGCCCATGGGTTCAAGACCAGCCCTGGCACCTTGGTGAGACCTCATCTCTACAATAAATAAAAAATTAGCAGGGCATGGTAACACATGTCTATAGTTCCATCTACTTGGAAGACTGAGGCAGTAGGATTGCCGGAGACCAGTAGGTCGACGCTGGCATGGCCGTAGGTGTGCCACTGCACTTCAGCCTGGGTGACGGAGTGAGACTTCAACTCAAAAAAAAAATGTTCTGGGAGAATGGGATTGCATGAATTTTGGTTGTCTTTTTACTAGTCACAATACTCAGATTAAGAGCTGCATTATAAATGTCAAATCTCAAATGATGATGTCAGTCCACTGCCGGCTGCTATGTAGTACCTGACTTTGTACCTCTGAGCATGGGAACCATTTATCACACCTGATTGCCTGTCCTGTGAGTCTTGCCCAGTCACCGAAATTGAACGGGCATAATATTGCCTCTTCTGATTCTGACACTGTGATTTGACTTGAACAGAAGAGCTCTTAAAAGTTAATTGTAATAATTTTCTGAATTCTGTTAATTCACAATAGGGTGTTGCACCCTTAAACAGAGGGCGCAGGAGTCATTTGTGTTAGGATGGTTTTACCTTGATCTGCTTCTCAAATGGCACTGAGTCAGATGCCTCTGGACATAGCTGCATGGTCCATCTGGCATGCAGACGGCCATCATAAATACAACAATGATCTGCGTCATGTAGACGTGTCTAAACATCAAACAAATCAGACTCTTTTGATGTCCCTCTCAATCAGTTTTTAGTTTCCAAAATATTCTCCACAGTGCTGAGTATAACAACCAAATTGCTTTAAGTCCTTCCTCTCCTTCCCCCACTGCACACTCTGTGTTTTCAGGGGTTTAAAACACATCTCTGCTTCAAAAGCATCCTTTAGATTCTAGGATCTGTTCCACGTGTGTAACATGCAAAGGCGCATGTAACATGCATGGGGTGGCATATCGTTTTTCCACACTCTGTGGTCTGCAGTGCCTGACTCAGTTTCCATTTGAGCGATTTTCTGTTGTCTGCCAGGACTGCAGACAAGCCGCTTCTTAAGTGTTTCTGCAGCAACCTGGGATTTCAGGAAGGTGCGGTGTAGGAAGGGAGAGCACGCCAGGGTCCTTTAACTTTCACTAGTAACAGTTTGCATTTTATACAGGAGGTAACTGAGACCCAGGCCTGTGATGGGAGGAGACAGGATTTTACAATTCTAAATCTCGAGATTTTTCTCACCACATCATGTTAGGTACCCTGTTGAACAGTTGCTAATGTTCAAAGATTATAGTCAACATATAAAACATAGACGGTTAAATGTCCATGGGTCGTGTCTTGCCATTCTCCTTCCCCTGAATCATATACTTGACCACAAAGAAACCCTTCAAAAGCTCAGAGAAAAAAGAGATATTTAATAGGTCTCACTCTCTGATCATGATGCAGTGGGGATAGAAAGAAAAACAAGAAGGAAATCTTGAAACACAAATTATGAAACACATGCATTAATAACCCTGGAATCAAACAGGAAATCAAAGAGGAAGTGAAAGTTATTGGGAAAGAAATTAAAAAGAGAATATTTTATTATCAAAACTTCTAAGCACAGTGGAAGCTGTACTCAGAGGAAGTTTTTTTGCTGTATTAATGAGTAAATAAAAAATAGGACAACTCATTACTCAGGAAGCAAAATAAACCTAAAAATCTAGGAAGAAGGAACGAATAAAGATAAAAGCTAAAATTAACATGATAGAAGAATGGATGAATAAATCCAAAAGCTGTTTTTTTTTTTGGAAGACCAGTAAAATAGATAAACCCCTTAAAAACCCAATTAAGGACAAATAAGATAGCAAAAGAGTACAAAACAGAAGAAAAAAAAAAAAAGAAAGGGAAAACAAAAAGAAATACAATAAATTAAATTCCTTGGACACTTGTGTAAACAAACCTGTGGTAAGAGGTTTGGAAACCAGTAGAAAGGATGATTTATTAACAAAATATAAATTATCAAAACTGGTCCCAGAAGTAGATACACTGACTATGCCAATTACTATAGAGGAGCCTGGAAAGGCAATTAAAGAGTTAGCATTAAGCAGAACTTCAGAACCAGATGGTTACAGAGCTAACTTTAAAGACAGAGGATAACAATCCTATTTATTCATCTATCTATTCATTTATTTTCCAGTTGTATTGAGGTATAATTGACAAATACAAATTGTACATAATTGAGATGTAAAATATGATGGTTTTGTATACATGTGCCTGTGAAATAATTAAGCTAGTTAATACACCCGTCACTACACTGTGTGGTGAGAATACTTAAGATTTGCTGTTAGCAAATTTCACGTATACAGTACAGTGTTATTAATTATAGTCAGCAGGCTGTACATTAGATCTTTAGAATGTATTCATCTTATAACTGAAAGCTTGTACCATTTGACCAACATCCTTCCATTTCCTCTAACCACTGGCAACCCCACCATTCTATATCACTCTCTGCTTTTATGAGTTCCATGTTTTTAGATTCTGTGTACAAGTGAGATCACTCAGAATTTGCCCTTCTGTGTCACGTTTTTTCACTCAGCACAATGTCTTCTAGGTTCATCCATGTTGCTACAACCTTCTTTCTTATTGAACAAAATAATATTCCATTGTAAATATATGTATACACCATATTTTCTCTATCTATTCATCCATTGAAGGACAGACTGTTTCCATATCTGGGCTATATGAAGAATGCAACAATGAACATATTATTTAAACAACGCCAAGTGCATTAAAAACAAAACTTTCTGAAAATATGGTGTACTAGCCATTGTGCCTGTCCTAAAATTGTCAGTACATGCAAGAGTATGAATTCATATATGTTAATTCATGGAGTAATGGGGAGCTCAGTCATAGGTTGTCATCATAACACACAGCTGAGTGTGTGCGTTGTGACTGCTGTCATGGTTTAGTCAGAGCTAAGGAAACATGGCACATGGACAATGATGAAAGATGGAATCCAAGCAGGTCTTCAGAATGTCCTCTTCAGGGACTAGGTGTCGACTGACTTTTTTCAGCCCATCTAGATATTATTTGTAACCTACTGTGACACCCTTGGTTTATGCGTCATCCTGAGGTTAGTATGGTTTATGTCTTGATGTGCTATGTGCCTGTGCTTGTGTTCCAGGAGGCAATGCAATGACGTGGTAGAGGGCAGGGACTCTGCCCTCAGTATGCCTGGACTTGATTTCTGGGTGTGATGATTTGTTAGCTGTGCCCTTGAGCAAGTTATATACCTCTCTTTCTGTACTTCATTTTCTGATCTGGAAATTGGGAATAATAATGGTACCTACCTCATAGAGTTGTTATGAGGCTTAAGTGTGTAAAATATATAAATGGCTTGAACGGTGACTAATACACAGGAGGTATTCAGGAAACCAGAGATGATGATGATGACGATATTATAATCACCATTATCCTTAGACTATTTTGGGGAGATGCAGGGAAGTGTTACGGCTTTTGAATCAGAATGGCATACCTCTTAGCTTTGTCATGGGCATGCTGTGTGACCTCGGAACGTCACTAAACTTACTTTTTTATTGTGGTAAAGTATGCATAACAAAATTTGCCCTTTTAACTATTTTTAAGTGTACAGTTCAGTGGCATTAAGTATATTCACATTGCTGTGCAACCATGACCACCCTCCGCCACCATAACTTTTTCATCAACCTGAACTGAAACTCTGTACCTGTCAAACAATAACTTGACAGAATATATTTTAAACATTATCATTCTCTTCGTCTGCGAGGTAGGCATACTTAGGGCTAGGTTGCTATAATTAAATGTGGTAGAAACGGCAAAGCCCCGGACCTTGTGGGACTTCAGAGCTTCTTGTTCTTAGGAACCCATGTGCACACTTTCAAAAGCCCGAGTGTTTAGGAAAGAGTCTTTTGCAGCCACACATTGGTGGCCCTTGGCATTCCTTATGTTCACCCTCCCCTCCACCCCGTGACCTTTTTCTCAGATAACTTGTTTTGTGAACGTGGACAGCATATGCAATGTGTTAACTCTTTTTAGTTGCCAAGAATGTGCTAGGTGCTATTTGAGAAAGAGAACTCCCCCCTTTCAATTTATTGTATAAATTAGGTCAAATACTAAGTTGGAAAGAGGAAGCCAGTATCCATGGAAAATTTATTATTTGGAATATACATTTTTTTTAACATTCCTTCAAGATGAAATGTGGTTTCCACTTGTGCATGATTACAAAGTTGAGAATCCACAGTTATATGAAGACAAGCTTTTCTCCACACCTTTTTTGAATTACATAGAAAAAATTTGGAGTAGTAAAGGCAGCCCCCACTTGGGTTAAGGACCTGATAAACTTGAACACATAAAAGGAGCAGTGGTGATATTTCCACCAGATTTCTCTTTTTTGCTTTGAATTCCTACCCTGCATATCTCTTCCTCCTCTTCACACACATTTTAATATCAGTAGAGCATCTTAAGTGGACTTTTCTCCAGCTGTAAATGGTGAATACTGAGATGACTTCAGGCTTGCTTTTGGTTTTTCACTTTGTGGTATTTCCCTTCTTGCTAGCTTCTTAGCCTTCTCAGTAAAGAGGTTGTGACCTCCAACTATGAGAGAGGTCACGGTATTTCAGTGTATCATTATGGCTCCTTCTCTGCACACTCACTTGTTTATTTTTCTAATGTCATCCACATGCCTGACCTAGACTATGGAGCACTTTGTTCCTGGGGTCATCCCTAACTAGTAAATCGTTGTCTTAACTTGCAGCCCTGGAGAGACGGGTGTGAAACGTATCCCTTACTGTGAAGCTTGAAGGAGGCAGAGGTGAACCAGACCCTGATGTTTGGCTCCACTCAGCCTCACGTGCCTTGGGGGTTGGCCTTGCTAGTGCAGGAACTGGTTGAAAGTTGGCAGTTTTAAGTGATGAGCCATAACCGAAGAGTGATGAATATTTGAGTCTTATTGGAGTATGATGCAAAAGTATGAACCCTGTTTCAGTAGTTCATCTGCCTCCTTATTTCTTTTTTAAATTATTACTTTAGAATCATGGGGTTTCATGTGAGGATGTGTTACATAAGTTTATTGAGTGAAGGCAAGGTTTGGGCTTCTGACAAGGCCTCCCAGTCCCCAGTAGTGAGCATGGTACTCAATGGGTGATTTTTAATCCCTTATCTCTCCTTCCTCCTTTAACAATGCCTGATGTCTGTTGTTCCTGTCCTTGTGCCCATATGTGTCCAGTGTTTAGTGCCCAATTATGAGTGAGAACATGTGGCATTCAGTTTTTTGTTTCTGTGTTAATTCATTTAGAATTGCATCCAAGTTGCTGCAAATGATTTTGTTCTTTTTTATGACTGCATAGTATTCCATTGTGTATATGTACTGCATTTTCTTTATCTAGTCTACCTTCGATAAGCACCTGGGTTGGTTTCATGTTTTTGTTATTGTGAATAGAGCTACAGTGAACATGCGTGTACAGGTGCCTTTTTGATAGAACGATTTGTGTTCCTTTGGGTTTGTTCCCAGAAGTGGGATTGCTGGGTCAAATGATAGCTCTATTTTTAGTCCTTTTAGAAGTCTCCAAAGTGCTTTCCACAGAGGTTTAACTAGCTTACTTTCCCACCAACAGTGTATAAGCATTCCCCTTTCTCTACAGCCTTGCCAACACCTGTTGTTTTTTGACATTTTAATAATTGGCTCAGCATTTCTCAAACTGTGTTTCATGAGATATTAAAATGTGTATGGTGAAGAAAGGAATCCTGAAGTCCAATACCTTTAGGAAATGCCTAGTTAAAATTAAAGGACTTTCTTAGTAGGAATTTCTCAGAACTGTTCATCTCAGCATTATGAACTCCAGGTGGGGAGTATTTTATGCAGCAGTTTTCCAAATTGATTTGATCCAGAATTTCCTAGGGCATATACTCTAGGACTGTGTGATGTGATGAAGAACAAGTTTTGTTGCTGTTTTGGGGGTTTGTGAGTTGTTGGGGTTTTTTGTTTGTTTTTATATATAACAAAATTTATAATTTTCACCATTTTTAGATGTACAATTAGGTGACATTAAGCACATTTGCAATGTGGTGCAATTATCATCACTATCTATTTGTCTTAGTTCTTTCAGGCTGGCATAACAAAATACTACAGACTGAGTAGCTCATCAGTAACAAAACTGTATTTCTCACCATTTTGGAGGCTGAGAAGTTCAAGATCAAGGTGCTGGCACATTCAATGAGGTGAATTCTGGTGAGGGTCCATTCCCTGGTTCACAGATGAACATCTTGTGGTATCCTCACACGGTAGAGGAGGAAACAGTGTTTCTGGGGTCTCTTGTAAGAGCACTAATTCCCTTTATGAGAGGCCCACCCTCAAGAGTTCATCATCTCCTAAAGGCCTCACCTTCCAACACCATCACACTGGGGACTGGGTTTCAACATATGAGTCGAGGAGGAAGGGGGCACAAACATTCAGCCTACAGCTCCTGTTAGGGTCACACCCCCAGTGGCACCCCCAGAATGTTAGGTCAGGTCTGCTGGGATATGTGGGTGTCTGGTGTGCGATCTGATGCTGCAATAAGGATGCAAAGTTTAGATTAAAAAATATAGTTTATTGGACAGGCTCGGTGGCTCAGCCTGTAATCCCAGCAGTTTGGGAGGCCGAGGCAAGCGGATTGTCTGAGTCCACGGGTTCGAGGCCAGCCTGGACAACTTGGCGAGACCTCGTCTCTGCAATAAATCAAAATATTAGCCAGGCATGGTAGCACATGTCTGTAGTTCTGGCTACTTGGAAGACTAAGGCAGAAGGATCACCAGAGCTCAGCAGGTTGATGCTGGGGTGGCCATGAGAGTGCCACTGCACTCTAGCCTGGGCGACAGAGTGAGACTCCAACTCAAAAATAAAACATAAAAAGAAAATATATTTTATTTAGAAAGTAAATTAGAGAGAGAGAAAAAGGAGATTCACTTCCCCAAGGTAGGGAAGGGGCCAAAGCTTAAGAAAACATGGCCTGTCATCAGCTCAAAGAACACATGGCCACACCATAGCTTAGCAAGGCAATGGCAGAATGAATAGTCATGGTTGAGTCCTTCTAACTATTTCCCTTGGATGGGGGAAGGTCATTAAGGTGACTGGGTGGTGGTCTGCTCCATGTCATTACGAAGGGACAGGTACTGACATCAGGTGATGGACAGCAGGAAGATGGGTGGGTTTTAGTCACATGATTGCTGCCATGGTGGAGTCTGTCTGTGTCACATAGGTCACAAAGGGCTGATTAGGTTAACTTGGGGATTTGGGCCCAGAGGGCGTTTTCCTGCAAGAGACCTGTCTGACATTTGCAATCCATAAACTCCTTGTTCAAAAGGTGGTCTATTATCATTTCTATGGCTCAGTCCTTGTCTTGCATCTGATGGAGATTTGCCGAGGGGGTGGGGCAGGCTGCCAGTTTGGCCTGCAGTAGAATGTCTGAACGCTTTCTAAAACCTGCCTATTGGAAATTTATCTTATCTATGTCTAGCCTGTGCTGGATTCAAAGCATGTCAGGAATAAAGTCTAAGCAAAAATGGTTATGCTGAGGCAAAAAGACCATGCTAAACTAAGTTTATTCTAGGTTTTTATAGTTACCTCCTTTTGGCCCCATTTTTAGAACTTTTTCCATCATCACAATCTAAAACTCTGTACTCATTAAATAATAACTCTCCATTATCCCTACCCTCAGACCCTTGTAAGGTACCTCGTATATATGTGGAATCCTTTTTGGTCTGGCTTATTTCTCTTAGGATAATATCTTCAAGGTTTATTCATGTTGTAGCACGTATCAGATGGTTATTTCTTTCTAAGGCTACATATAATATTCCAGTGTGTGTGTGTGTGTGTGTGTGTGTGTGTGTGTATCACATTTATCTGCTGATGGACGTTTGAGTTGTTTCCACATTTTTGCTATTGTGAATATGAACATGGGTGTACCAGTGTTTGAGTCCCTGCTCTCAATTCTTTTAGGTGTAAACTTAAAAGTGGAATTGCTGGATCATATTGTAATTCTATGTTTACCTTTTTGAGGACCCACCAAACTATTTTCCATACCAGCTATACCATTTTACATTCCTACCAGCAAGACACAATGGTTCCAAATTTTCCACATTCTTGTCAACACTTGTTATTTTCTTTTTCTTTTTCTTTTCTTTTTTTTTTTTTGAGTTGTAGTCTCACTCTGTCGCCCAGGCTGGAGTGCAGTGGCATGCTCACAGCTACTCCAGCGTCTACCTTCTGGGCTCAGGCGATCCTTCCACCTCAGTCTTCCAAGTAGCTGGAACTACAGGCGTGCGCTACCATGCCAGGCTAATTTTTTGATTTATTGTAGAGATGAGGTCTTGTCAAATTGCCCAGGCTGGTCCTGAACCCACGGACTCAGGGAATTCTCTCACTTTGGCCTCCCAAAATGCTGAGATTACAGGTTTGAGCCACCGTGCCCGGCCTTCTTTTCTTTTTTATAATGGCCGTTCCAATGAATGTGAAGTGGTACCATCTTCTGTTTACTTTGCATTTTGTTTCTGTTGTTTAACTTGCCATCCAACTTAGACTGAGGTATGATTCTACTGCCATTAATTACATAGTTCAGCACAACATGTGACTCAACCTCATTGGAAAAACATCCCAAAAGGTATATTCCCTGCTGAATGAAATGGCTCCATTGATCACACTCTTGGATGTGATTAGAATGCCAAATTGTTTGAAAGGGCTTAAATGCATATTTTCAGTTCTGCGTTTATTTCATCATGGACTTATACCAAACCCATAGCAGTCCATAGACCACAGGTTATCACTGCTCTCAGTCATCTTTTATGTGTCAAATATATGTGTATTGTTTAATGGGGTATGTTAGATGATTCAAGCAGTTTTATTCTAACATAAGTGAAGGCTGTTTTCTATTCAATTCCCAAAATGCAATTAGTGAAGTATGTAGGAAATCAATCTGGCAATTTAACATAATAATACTCATGTTGAGATTTAGGCTTAGTTTAAGTGGTCTGGGGAATAGTGTAGTCACATTTGGGAGGGATAGATTCCTTGGAATCCAGACAGTTTTCCTGATAGACTGGACTCCGGGTCTCCTGAGGTAGCACCTTGGTATTGACCCTCATGAGCTTGAATGTCAAGTCCTTGAGAGCTGATGCCGCTGCTCCATGGGTGGTCATGAGTCTGGAATCCAGAAAGAGATACAATCAATGGACTGAAGCCCGTGGAATCTTGGGGTTCATTCTATTTCCCTACCTGTCCTAGGAGAAGGCTAGGAAGTAGGCTCCAACTGCTGCATTGACAAGGAAGTGCATTTGCAAAAACTCTTCCAAGTAGAGTTAATTGAACAGCGGATGCTTACTTCATTTTGTAGTTGGTCTTCTTTGACATTAGAACTGTTAACTTCAGGAAACTGAGGCAGCATTACAGCTTAGCTCATAGACTTTTTCACAAGAATAAAGCAAAACCAAATTTGATCAGTTATTTGTAGTATGCCAAAAATAGTAGCAATAATTCAGCATTCTACTCTAAAACTTTAAAAGGAAAACCCAAACATGATTCATGTTGGAGGGTGCAGCCATTATTGACAGTTCTGTCTGTCATTCTCCTTCCTTGGAAAATTATCCTCCCCTACCATTGATTGAAAGGAGACATGGTCTCTTCTACCCTATCTTATTAACCACTGTGGGAGGGAACTTGACCATAGGCAGGCCAATATGGCTCTTTTCCTGGGATTTTTTTCCAAACTGCAAGTGAGACAGAGAGTCAGTCGTCCCAGGGAGTGACGACATATGCGAAATTGGGAACTCAGGGATCCATGTGGAAGGAACCTGTGTGCCATTAAACCCACATGCAGAGTGGGCAAACAAGAGACAAACTGAGTCCAGTCCCCCAGTTCACAAGGTCCTGATTTCCAGCTGTTTCAAAAGGTCAGCTGCCTCCCCACCCACCCTGTGGCTGGATTGTTCTGGACTGTGTAATCCAATACATGCCTATTTCCGTCTGGACTTCTCTCACTAGCAAATAAGAGTCCTGACTTTTATGATAACCCCTTCCTTCTCAAAGCACTTAACATATTGCCTTTTAGATGGTAAGTATGCAATAAATAGCTTTGAGTACATTTAAAAAATTAAACTGAAGTTAACAGAGCCTAAGCCCCAATGAATCTTCATTCTAACCCAGATTCACATTTTCCTCCTGTGTTTGAAAAAATATTGACAGATTATTTAGAAGTACCTTAAAATATTCAACTCTCTCTCTCTCTCTCTCTCTCTCTCTCTATATATATATATATATATATATATAAAGCAGTTTTTGGGCTTGGTAAAATGAAGGGAGGAAACTCTCAGGGGCCAATGGCATCTGTGAGAGAGAAATGGTAGAGACATGGCAGAGAAATTGAAGCAGGCAGAGAAGGCTCATACAGTCTTCTCCAAGGATTGGAAGAGGAGCTGACCGGGGGTGTCTCTGAGGATTCCCGAGTGGATCCAGGAGAAAGCACGTCTCATAAACGTGTAGCAGCCCCAGACCCAGTAACAGCACCATGACTTCCAGAAGTGCCAGGAGTTGAATGTCAGATACTTAGGTGATCAATAAATTATATTCCTTTTTCTTTCCCTTCCCCTGAGACATAAACACGGGAGTCAGATCAACATCCAAATGCCAGCTTTACTTCTCATGGAACAAATTGGAGGACATGGGTTTAGAGCTGCAGCCATGTGGGTTCACTAATCCTCCTGAATTAAACAAATGTATCCATCTATTCACACGGCACAGCTGTGCAACCACAGGCCTCCCCCACAGAGAGAGGCCCTTTCCCACAGGGCAGAGACTGACAAGCCACGTGTGTCCCACAGGCTGTCCTCCCATGGAGAGGAGGCCCAGAACTGGCCAAGTTGAGCCAACTGAAGGGATGCAGAGTAAGGAGCCAGGAGCATCATCCTAGCTGATCCCTCCACATAGACAGACACATGGCTGATCCCTCTTCCAGCAGAGATAAGACACAGTTGGGTTAAACTGCCAAGGCTCATTTTCCCAAGCTGACTGTTCCACCAGTGCCATTTCCTTGCTCCCTCATGGAATGACAAAGACGTGGGAGTGTTGCAGCTACGGACACTGGTCTGGACTGGATCATGACAGACACGAGACAACAGAGGGAGAGGGAAATGGACTGGGAGATGGAAGAGCAGGTATTCCGGGAGAGAAGGAGTAAGGAGCCAGAAGCAGAGGGGCTAAGGCCGAAGGGTGGGCATGTTTACTTATCATGCACCAAGTATTGTTCTAGGTAATATCTAGAAGAGAGCAAGAGGGCAGTACAGAGGCCCCGGCAGGAACTGACTTGGCATGCCTGAGGACAAGCAAGTAGTCATACCTGGCCGGAGCCACACCAGGGACTGGGAGAGCCATGAAGATGTGATCAGAGAGGCCATGGGCAGCTGATCCCATAGGGCTCATAAGGCCATTGTAAGGACTAGGGCTTTTAGGAGAGGAAACTGAGGCCAAGAAGGGTTATGTTGTTCAGCCAGGAAGAGGCAGAGCTGGGGTCCTGAATATGATGTCGCAGCATTTGGCGCTGGGCACATGGCACTTGAAACTTGTGTCATCTGGCTTCCTGGGCATTGTCTTCCCTGGTTCTTCTGCTTGCTTTGGCGTCTCTTCAGACACAAGAAAGTTGCCCTCCCCTAACCATCCTTTAAATGTTGTTGTCCTGGATGGTTCTGTGTTCGCCTCTCTTGTGCTCTGTCTGAACTCTCCTGGAAAATAGCCCACATTCCCTCTGCCTCTTCTACATGCATGTGCTTGTGACTCCCAGGACCTCACTCCTCAACTCCAGACCCAAACATATGAGGTCCAACAATTAGGTTTGTGAATCATTCTAGAAAAAGTGCTACATATCTCATTGCTGAATATCACTATGATCACCTTCGAAGCACTCCCCTTGGGAAGCTCTGCACCAACGTCAGCACCTAGTCCACCCGTCAATGCAGTTTTGGAACTCTTTTTCTAGAATGGCCATCAGAGCTGTCATTATTTGTTGAGGTCTGACAATTAAGTTCTCAAACTTACCACGTGTCCTTACATTGGCAGCACTGTACAAATAACTGTACAGTGGACAGTTGGAACACCCTCCCTACTCACCTGATCTGGCCCCCAATGACTTTTTTCTTTACCTGAGGATAAAGGAACTATTGAAAGGGAGACATTTGATGACATTCAGGACATCAAGGATAATACGATGGCAGCTCTGATGGTCGTTCCAGAAAAAGAGTTCCAAAATTGCTTTGACAGGTGGACTAGGCACTGGCGTTGGTGCATAGCTTCCCAAGGGAAGTACTTCAAAGGTGATATTCAGCAATAAGGTATGGTAGCCCTTTTTCTAGGATGATTTCCTGAACTTAATTATCGAGACTTGTAAGTGCCCATGAGCTGTGGCTGACAAATACAGAATGCTCCCAATTTAACTGACTTCCCTTTCTATAAACCCTTCTCCTCATTCCTTCCTCTCCTCTTTCTCCATTCCTTAGGCTGCTCTCAATGGTGAAAAACCTTAGCATTACCCGAATCCCCTCCTTCCCCTCGTCCTCTCCTCCTAAATCCTCTCAGTGGCCAGGCCAAAGAGAGTTGCTCGCATTCTCCCGCATTGGGCGGGCCCTTCCTGAGATCTTGTCATAGCCTCTTAAAAGAATCCCATCCTCGCTCAGTGATGTCTCCCACAGACCAGACAGACCTGACCCTCCTTCCCATTCTCCTGAACTGGCCTTGTTTCCCCACTGCTTAGTGAACAGTCCGGATCTTTAGCAGGGAACTCACAGCCATCCCCAGTCTTACCTTTCGGAGCTCTCTTTCCCTCCCAACCTCCCCTTCTCTCTCTCTAACCCACCTTGCTTCTGCTTATTTCCCTTCCATAACATTTTTTTTTAATGCTTCAAGCAGCCACCCAGTCGCCACCTTCTGGGTCAAACGTCCCCAGAATTCCCCTCGGGCAGAATGAGTTGCTCAGTCCTCTCAGTGGCAGAGCTGGTATCCTCATTAAGTGCTCCTGGCAAGTAAAAAGGCATTGCAAGTCTGGCGAGTACTGATTGCTGTTGGACGTCGGCCAGTCTGGAGTTTGGCTGTTACCCGTACAGGCTGGGGCAGCAACTGTGAACACCCGGCAGGTACAGGAAATCCCCAGATTCTAGTAATTGCGGGGTAAGTTCCTGGAGATATTTTGGTAATGTATTCCTTAAGTTCTGAGTTTCTTAATTGCATTTCTGTTCAAGGGAGTTTGCTTCTAATATAGAGAACTGAACCAAAACCATGTTTAAAAAAAAAAAAGTCTTAAAGGTACAATAGAAAATTACATGAATGTTAGTTATTGATTTGTTAACAAGATCTGGGTCTTCAGCGAGATACTTGCAGATCTTTATTAAGATTTTTAAAGCAAATATTTATTCTAGAAAATTGTTAAATGATAAATATCCCAGAGGTAATCCCAACTTACATTTTGATATTTTCCATCTAGTCTTTTAACTTATAGAAACTGAAAACTATATGGAAGCTTTATACACTCGGGGTACCAAAAAATGTATGCACATTTTAAGAGATGCTATCTATGTATTACTTTTAGTTTGCCATAATCAGAAGTATCTGGATGCTGATGGTAACTACTTTGAGCACCTCGTCTAAGTGCAGAAGTCAAACATGAATTGTACTTATCTATAATTTTAATACAGTTTTTTCTTTCTTAAGATGGATATACTTTTTTGTGTATGCTCTCTTTCCATACACACACACACACACACACACACACACTCATAGAGGGTGCCAAAAAAGTATACACATTTTAAGAAAGAAAAAAACTTTATTAAAATCATAATACTCAATATATACCAATAACAAAAGATGAATTCAAATTACAGCTGACTTCTGCAATTACAAGAGGTGTTTAGAGTGGTTACCATCACTGTCCAGACACTTCTGATGATGGTGACCACTGCAGGACTTGCTATACAAAGCCGCCCGGATCTTGCCTTGTGTACATCACACACAGGACTACGCATCTCAAACTTATCACGAATGCGTGCAGTTGTTCGACGTAACAGAGGTTCTGTTGAGTTCTCACGCCTCCATTGTCGTTGTCCTTCCACAATGTTCTCAAATTTCAAATATCAGTTGTGCTCCTCAAACGACAACCATGCTTCCACCATTTTCTTTGACCATCCTGCCTGTCACATGGTGATGCTAGCATTCATTTGATGAATGCCATCTTTTGAGCAAAGGTCCTACTACACATTGCTACAGTCATTCAATTCAACTTCAGAAAGTCATACATAGATAAACTCACTTAAAATGTGCATACATTTTTTTGGCACCCCAGTATATTGCATTTTAAACACCTGGCAGTAGAGGTGTCTGAATTCATCTGAAACCCTCCATTTTCTGTGAACCCAAATCCACCACCATGTTGATCTTTCCCCATTGGTGTAAGAGAACAAAAACCAGGGAGATTGGGCACAGAAAGAAGTCTCTCACTCCCCATCTGGTTTCCATAGAGAAGCACCAAATCATGGGTGCCTGTCCCAGAGCCAGAGGGCTGCTAGTTCTCTGCAATGGATCCAGGAAAGAGAGATACCCCTTTGCAGATGGAAATGACAGCTGGAGGAAGGGAAAAGGTGGCACACTGGTTCTTGCTTGCCTTCTGGAGGAAAGAGGGAGAGAGGCCTGGATGAGGAGGCTATGCTAGGATGTCTCAGGGGCTACTCTGGAATGAAGTCCCAACCCGCCTTTCCTCCTGCTCCTGCCCCTGCCCCTCCCTCCGTAGCACTGCCATGGGCGAAGGTAATTTCCGTGGTCCAAAGCTGCTGGGGTTCTTGATCCGACTGTAGCAAGAGGAGATGAACCTGGCATTTCTGAATATGTTTTACCAATGAAATGTTCTGTTCACCTTTTAGGTTCTATAACGTAATTAGTACTCTCTTTCATATACACTTGGGATTAAGGAGGTGTTTCTGGTCTGGACTGGGAACCTCCATGCAAGGATTTTTTTCTGTGGGATAATTACAAGCAGCTGTCTTATAAATGAACTTTTGGTACAGACCCTGCTCCTACGTTTGAGGATGTCTGTATAAAAGTACCAAGTTTGCAGTTAATAACAGGTCAGTCACGGTGGTTCACTCCTGTAATCCCAGGACTTTGGGAAGCCAAGACTGGAGGATTGCCTGCGCCCAGGATTTCAAGACCAACCTAAGCAACAAAAAAGTCTCAACAACAAAAAAAAATTAATAAAAACAGTAGCTAGCCATGATGGTGCATGCCTTTAGTCCCTGCTACTTGGGAGGTTAAGGCAGGAGGATTGCCTGAGCCCAACAGATTGAGGCTGCCATGAACTGTGATTGTGCTACTGCCTTCCAGTCTGGGCAACAGAGTGAGACTCTGACTCAAAAACAAAAAAATACATAACAGCTAAATAACAATAACAGCAACTACTTTTTTTTTTTCTTTCTACCATCTTCCATGGAACTGGCAAGGGCTGCATGGACACAGGGTGCCTGTTTTCATTAGATGGACACACTTTTCTCCATCATCCCTCCTGAGTAGACAAGAATGCCATCAGAGTAACTTCCATATAATGAATGTCTAGAAGGTGCCAGACACTGGGCTGCATCCTTAGTGTATATTATCTGTAATTCTGACATCTCTACCAGATCGATAGCATCCCTCACCTTACCAATTAGAAATCCGAGGATTGGAAAAGACACATATGAGTAGCTGATAAGCGACTGAGGTTGGGACTCTTACTGGAAAAGCTACCATGCTGTGTTCCTTGATATATCTTCCCTTCTCTCATTTCCATTGTCTGATGTCAGGTCTCTGTTCACGTGTATCTTGAACAAATCCAGGTGTTTGATGGCTTATAAAGGCTAAAGAATTTTGTTTTATTCATTAAGTACCTAGAAGAGTCCCTAGCACATTGTATTTAATGTATGTAAATATTTAGTGAGCACTTACTACATGTAGGGCCTCTGCTACACTGTAGGGGTAGAGACCGGCTTGGGGGATTCAGCCATTCCCTCATCTTGCCTTTGGAGTGAGAAGGAAAAGGAAAAGGAGAAGGTGCCAGGTGCCAAGACTTCTTCAGAGTCAGAGGTTCTGGGTGGGCGACAGGCTCACGTCCCAACCATGGCCCCTGGGGAAGGTTTTCCTACCTAGGCCAGGCCCACAAATTAATGAAATGGGAAACCATTGGGCCATGAACAAGGGGGAGGGTTTAATGTATAGGAGTTACATAAACAGTGATATAAATCCATATACTAATATTAGCCTGGTACAAAATGGACTCTTTTAGGAACCTTATGTTATGCTTCTCTGTTGAACTGAGGCTCATGTTACAGTACCTTCCAGTTAGCCAGGAAAGGTAACTTTCTATTAGGAGCACGTGAGCATTTATTACAGTGACATTTTGCTGGTTTTCTCAGAGGGCACAACCATTTTTCCCTAAGTTTTGTGAGGTTGATTCTGCCACTGAAGTCACAACCCTACCTGGTTGAATATATTTTTATAAATGTAAGAACCTTTCAAATTTTTTAATTTTTAAAATTTAGGGATGACTGTTTGGGGGAAAATTTTCAAACGTACAGAAAAGTTGGAAAAATGATATGTCAAATAACTGAGTGCCTTCACCTAGAACAGAGTCAGCTGACTCCAGCCTGTTTACCAAATTGAACCCGAGACCTGCTTTTGTAAATAAAGTTTATTGGAATACAGACATGTACACTCATTTACACCAGATCTGATTTCAACAACAGTGTTGAGTTCTTTTAACAAAGACCACCATAGGTCCCCAGGCCTAAAATATTTCCTATCTGACCCTTTGCAGAAAAGTTAACTGATCTGTGATCTAGATTCATCGCTTGTTAATATTTTGCCATATTTGCCTTATCTCTCTGTCCACAGACATATTCACAATCTCCCCCTCTCCCCCCACCATGAGCAAATATGTGTATACACACACTTTTTCTGGAACCATTTGAAAGTTACATTACCAACATTATGATAAACCACACCTAAATACTTCCTACGTATGCTTAAAAATAAAGACATTTTCTCATATGAATGAAATATCATCATCCCACCTAAGACAATTAACATTCACTCAACAATATACAGTTTGTATTTAAATTTGACTTTTACAAGCATACTTATTTTTTTTCTTTGTGAATCTAGGATCCGATCAAAGGTCATACATTGCATTTGGTCATGATATTTCTTTGATCGCTGATTTTCATTTTTTCATGACATTGACTTTTTTTGAAGAATTCTTCAAAAATTTCTCGTAATGGTTCCTGAGACTTCATTGGTTTGTCAGCTCTATGTTAGTAAAAGCTAAATATAATAGCCATTGTAGTAAAGCCATGGCTCCCACTTCTTCTCTCTTAAGATCGAGACACACTGTTTGGCTTCCAACGTTAACACACTAAGATGTGGGTTTTGCTTGAAATTGCAAATGTGGAAAAATCCTGGTGTGAAGAGCACAGCAAATGAGAATTCGCAAGATGCATTTTATGTAATTAAAGGCACAGTCCTTCTCGTTTGCTCCGGTGGTTGCCCCTGTCAGCTCTTGGCCGGGTAGCTCTTCCTTCTGGCTTTTCTCCTGCTTGGGGCCTGGCTCCCTTCCAGCATCATTAGGTTGTAGCAAAGGGCTGGAAACAAACCTGCAGTTATTTAAATCTTCCAGCCCAAATTGTTTGGACTGGCTGGCAACACAAAGCTTTTGTGTTTGCAGGCTGTGTGTCGAATATAGCATGGCACTCGAGGGTGGGTGTGTGCGTCTGGCATGTGTATAGGAAGAGCACCTTCTTGAGAATCTGGGGTGCCACAATCATGTACCTCTTGTGAGACTGCATGCCGGTCGCACGTCTTGTCCTTTATTGTGGCCTCAGATGATTCCTAGAGAGCACCAGCACTCATCCTTTGCTTTCCTCTGGGCAGGAAACACTCAGAGCTTCCAGGTCAATCAAAAAAGACTCACATGGACATCTGTACTGGTCACTGTCTTTGGTTGGGGGTTGCCTCACTGAGTAGTTTAAGGGTTTGTTTGCTGTTCCTGAAACGTAGAATTGCAAGTGAGGGACGCACCCTTTTATGAATTTGGTGTCTTCGAGATCCTTCAAGGTCTAGAGTTAGTTGGTGGTGCTTTTTAAGTCTTGGAGAGCAAAATAATCAAAGAAGGTGCATGTATGTGTGTATTTGTGCTGTTGGGAGGCAGGCAGGAAGGAGAAACCCATAGAGAAAAAGATAAGGAAAAAAATTAAAATGGAAATTTCAGGAAGGTTGAATAAGAATAAGGTACCTGGAAACTTGGAAAAGGAATTGCCACTTCTCAGACTTAGATTTTTCACATCAGGGGAACCCTGATTGCCTTCTGCTGGGTGGAATTAATTGGAGGCAGACTTAGCTGGGTGACGGCGTATGGTACATAACCTTCCACTGACAGTGCCTGCTGCTTGTGGTTGTTTTGAGAACAAAATATGCTTAAAACAGACCAGAAACATGGCAAATACTTGTTATATGTAAGCTACAAGTGTTTAGTTTATATTATAAAATGCTGAACATAATTCTCTATAATGGTCTTCTGATATCTGAATCCTTTACCAATCTTTAACCTACTTTCTTGACTTAAGAATAGTAAATAAAAACTTATAAAACCTTTTTAAAAATGAATTTATCAGTGAGCTTTGAGCCTCGTTGGCAAAATATTTTTTCCAGCTTTCAGCAGTATCTTATCGTATACTTTTTATCACAATATGTGTGCATAAAGATGCTAATAATCATAAATTAGGTGACTTTTATTCCTTCCATTTTTATCTCATTTTTCTAACCAATCATTTACAAGTAAATGTATCAAATGAACATCCACACATGCTTGTCATGTTGCAACAGCTTCTTCCACTGGCAAAAAGAAAAGCAAAGTTGCAGAGAGAAGGGCCTCTTGATTTTGCTGCATCTGGGAAGGGATGTGTGGAGGTCTGAGTACTGGTAAAGACAAATTTTGTAAGACTAGGGGTTAGATCTGGGCTCTCATTTCTAGATACAGCTCTCCCTGTGACATCCTGCAGTCTGCCTTCCACAGACTTCAAGGCCCTCCATGATCAGCTCCCACCTGCATAACCTCTTCTTCCTTTGGCACCCACCCCAGATTTTATGCTTGGTTTTCTCATGTATGCCGTGTCGTTCGGCTGTGTGATTTGGGACAGTTTAATTATTCTGTACCTTATATCTTTCACCTGTAAAAATCGCCCATAAGTCCGTACAGGAATTAAATGAGTTTATATATATAAAGTTCTTGGAAGAAACACATGGTGAATAATAAGGGCCAGAGAAAGGTTAGCTACTTGTTACTATTGCTCTTGTTGTTTTGAGTGTTGGGTGTATTAATTTTTTTATTACTGCATTAAAATTGACCATAAACCTAGCATCTTAAAATAACACCCATTGTTGATCTCACATCTGTGTATCAGAAGTCTTAGCTCAGGATCTCAGGGGTTTGAAATCAAGGTGCTGGTAGGGCTGAGAGCCTACCTGGGCATCCTCTGAGCTTCTTTTAAGCTCATGGGCTGTTAACAGAATTCCTCTCCTCGAACTCATGGCCAACAGGAATTCAGACTACATTTATTGCACTTTCTTCTAGAAGCGTCCCTGATTAAGTCAGGCTCAACCAGATAATCTTTCTGTTAACTCCAAGCCAAGTGGTTAGTGGTTAGTGACACAACCACAGAGTGATGTCCCATCATATTTACAACTTCCACTTGCACTGAAGGAGAGAAAATTATATGAGGTATGCACCTCAGGGGACTGGATTCTTGGGAGTGAACTTAGAATCCTGCCTACGCACTGGGTAACTGGGAAATATTATCTTTTCTGTTCACTTTGTTGAATTGCACTTTGGTGAACAGATGATCCAGCAATCACCACTAGTATTTCAGATTGTTGTGCATCTTTCTTACAGCATTCAGAAGATGGATTCCCATCCATCTGGCCCCTGGAGCCAACATTCCCTGTCCCGTCATTTTTCAGTAACTGATGGGGTCAGTTAGCACCTCCAGAGTATTTTAGGAAGAGCACAATGAGAGGCTTGTTACCGATAAACCTCTTGGCTAATATGTTGGAGTTCCAAGAGGATGCCCCGCAATTTGCAGTCCTTTTCGTAACCATGTGTGCTCACAACAGATGAAGACCAGAACCCTCCTTAGTTGTCAATGGTGCCTGCCAGTTCAAAGTGATCAGTATCTGCTGGAGAAAATTTCATTTTGAGAATGGTCTTTTATATTACTTTCAAAAGCTTTTCCTGCCCCTCCTTTTTCTCCTCCCATTAAGTCTAGATTTTTTTTTACTTAATTCAATTTATGTCCACAAAATGTTATCATCAGTTAAAACCCATAAAGGTACATAAAGGATGTAAAATACAAAAAGGAAATATTCCAGAAGATCAATTAACAAGAAAAACTTGCTGAAGATGAGAAAACCTCTTGGGAAGTAAAACTTATTTTTAAAAACATATCAGTTTGCCAGAGTGTGGTGGCTCAAGCCTGTCATCCCAGCATTTTGGGAGGCCAAGGCGAGAAGATTGTCTGAGCCAGGGGTTCAAGACCAGCCTGGGCAACTTGGCGAGACCTTGTCACTACAACAAATCAAACAACAAAAAAGTTAGCCAGGTGTGGTGACACATGCCTGTGGTTCCAGCTACTTGGAAGACTGAGGCAGAAGGGATTGCCTAAGTTCAGCAGTTCGAGGCTGCAGTAACCATGTGCGTACTACACTCCAGCCTGGGCAACAGAATGAGATTTTGAGTCAAAAAAAAAAAAAAAAGTAAAAAACAATTCCAATTTGACCAGAATCTATGCAGCAACCCATGGACAAAAAATTGAGGCGCGATAGGAAATACCTGTTTTTTGAGCACGATTCCCACCAAAGATGGGCGGCTTTT
>CAUYQG010124735.1:0-30220 GCA_963574415.1 Tarsius wallacei | reverse complement strand
TCGAGAACACAATTTCTTATCTCACCTCCCTGTTCCATGACTTCACCCTGCACTCTTCAGCAAATCAAGATCTCCACACTTTGGCCCACCCCCAAGCCCTTCCTCATTCGATGACCCAAACTCCTTCCTCATTCGATGACCCTGCAATTAAACCTCTTTCTCGGCTGCAACCCAGTATCTCGGTGTATTGACTTGTTGTTTGCCTCAGGTAATGAACCAATTACGGTTACAGTGTCCCAGGTGTTGCACAGTGTCAGCGGCATCCCCTTGGGTCAGGCAATGCTGACATCCACGGAGCATGATGGGCACTGCTACGGTTTTTTGCCGGAGGGTTTTCCTAACTTCCAGTATCAGAAAGAGAGGGCTGGAGGCTCCGTTCCTGGTTTCCCAGGAGATGCCTGGTTTTCCTCTGCAACTTTACTATCAACCCCACTCCTGAAGTGGACCAAAGAAGGCCATCTCTACTACACCATTTGAAAACAAAACAACAATACAAACCGGGACGCTTCTGTTGCACCCTTTAGGCTTATTAAAGGAAACAACTAAGGTGAGTTTTCACTTAAGGTAACCCGCTATCTTCACCTCCAGACATAAGGAGGCTGGCTTAATGGCAAAGTTCCAGCCAGCACGTTCCTTTCTGAGACTTTGGGGTAGATTTGGCAGAGACTTGAGTTAAAGGGCCTCTCTTGACATTGCCTTCAAGGGTTGAGTCTGGATTCCACAGTCCCTTACACAAAGTTACTATTGTTTTTAATATATTAAATGATAATTCTTTGCTTATTTTGTACCTTAAAATGGAGTTAGTAGCCTTGCTGATCTAAACTCATCAGTCTGCCTTGCTTTCCAAAGCCCGCCTTCCATCACCCATCTCCCATCCCACGCTTAGTGTCTCCACCCTCATCTTCCACTTTTGATTCTGCTACTTTTACCTACCTCTTACCCAATCTCTTCAACTTCCTGTCTTTCCCATTCCCCAACGCCCCACAAAAGCCCCCTGCTCACCGCATTTTCTTCTCTCATTTTTCACTTGAAAACGACAGAAGTCCAAGCACACAGGATTTTTACAAATGTATCTCCCATATGTAGACAAATACCACGAAAATGGAAGATCAGCTCTCCTGCATCTCAGTCAGCTTGGGCTGCAATGGTGAAATCCCATAGACTAGGGGGCTTAGACAACAGACATTTATTTCTCACGGTCCTGGGAGCTGGAAGTCTGAGATCAGAGTGCCAGCATGGTTGGGTTCCAGTGAGAACCTTCTTCCTGGTTATGTCCTCATGCGATCTTCCCTTGGTGCATTCAGAGACCTTGTGTCTCCTCCTTGTTTTACAAGGGCATTAGCCCCATCATGGGGTTTTGACCTCATAACCTAATCACCTCCCAAGAGCTCCACCTCCAAATACCATCACATGGAGGGTAAGGGTTTCATCATATTAATTTTGGGGAGATATGAACATTCCACCCTTAGCATCCTGGTTCTGGAGGTGTTATCTGGAGGTAGTGGGGTTAGGAGAAAAGCTGGTTTTGGAAGACTAGTTGTCCCAGGTCTGTGGTCCAGAACTGCTGACCCACAAACTACTCTGGTCAGGGGCAGGGTTTTCATTTTGTTAACATTGGCAGTACTTAGGAATGCCCAAAATATTAGGTAGGCCCCGGCATGAGAATTGATAAGAATTCCATAAAGGATCAGGCAAAAGCTGGAGAGGAGGGAACTCTCTAAAATGACATATCTTGGCCTTTCTGGAATTGAAGGAGCCAGAGTCACACTCGAGGGAAAAAAATGAGAGACTGAAGGGTGTCGTGTCTACAGGTTCACCCCATTCACCAAGGAGAGATCTTTTTGCTGCATCCCCTTAATGTCAGAAGCCCCTTTTGACAAGTGAAGAAACCACACACAGGACATCTTCACAGCATTTAGATGTGCATATAATACACAGGACAATGGCTGCTTGAAGAGGGAGCAGAAAGCCCAGGGTTGCCCTTTGGATAATTAAAGAAACAGGAATGCAAAAGTTTCTTTCACCAAAGCCAGAACCATTCCCACAAATGTGGGACTCACATATGGGCTGGGGCAGATGTGTGATCTCATGTATTCCTGCATGGCCCCAATAATAGCATGGAAATGGTAGTTGGCATGGTCTCACTGCAACCCATGTGCCAAGGCAGTAGCCTGCATGTTTGAAAGGTCAGCCTCAGTAGGTTGTTTGGAGAGAGAAAGTAAAGTGGGGTGGTGGGAGAAGCTGGTAAATACCTCAGGGATTAAGCATTTTCTCTCCTTTTCCAGCATTGGCCAATACTGGTCATCAGACTCTTCCCTGCAGAAGCTCTGAAGCTATGCTGAGCTGTCTGGGACTGCTGTCAGTTCCCAGACACGTTTCTCCTTTCCTATGCAAGGTAAACTCCACACGCCAACAGCACACTTTGAGGTTATTTTCGTTCTGAATTATAAAAATGCATCCTTAAGGTGCATCGAGCAGAGTGCTTTGATTGGAAATTTAGATAACTGGTAAGAAATCACAGGGGGGAGATAGAATCTGGCAAAGAAATTTCTTCTGAATGTTGAGCCACTCCTCACGCTAGCAGGGTATCTTCATTAGTTAATGGGTCTGTCCAGAGAACTGATAAAGCTGGTTAAATATTGATCATTTGATCAGCATTATTTAAAGAACTCAAGGGGCTGGGCTAATTGAGATGTCTTTTCTGAGTGTGGAGAAACACAGGAGTTCAAAGTAGCAATGCAAAGAAAAAAACTAGCGTGGTAAAAAATAGAGATAAAAGAATGGAGATTTGTCATTTTTCTCTGATATTAAGCGAGATGTTCTTTGAAATTGCTTCTAGTCACAAAAGCATTTTATAAAGTTATTGAAATGTGAGTTACAAATGTCGATTTTCATTTTCCTGTGGTCCCTAAAACTGCAAGCTTAATTCTTTTCTCTCTACAGAAAAAGAAATATTATTCCAGAGAAACCTGTTGCTACAGCTGGCTTCACTAGAAAGACTGGGATCCTTTACAAACATGGCCTAATCCAAGTCTCACAGTAATCTTGTGTTATATTTGTATTCCCTTTTTACAGCTGAGGCATAAAGGAGTTATGATACGTAGCTCTAATCCAAAGAGTCAGGGAGGTAATCCCAGCCACTTGAGCTTGCCAAGGCAGAGTGTCATTTCCAAACGTATACACTGACCAGAGACTGGCACTCTCTCTTTTAAAGGAAAGAATATAAGACTAATATCAGACTTTGGAATGGCAATTTTTTTTTTTTACCAAAAGTTAGGGGTAATGAATTTAAAACACTCAAGGAAATAAAATGTGAGCTGAGGACAATGTATCAGACAAACTGACGTTCAAGTGGAAAGTCTATAGACTGATTGATATGAACGTGAGTACTTCCTGAGGAATCGACTTGAGGACAAGCTTCCACGAATCAAAATGACTGGGGAGACATCAGCACAAGACCTGATGGTGAGTAGTAATACATACTTACCTCTAATGGTGGAAACATGGGAGACAGCGTAGTAATAATTACATGCTCTGACAACATACATGCAGTTCAACCATCAAAATGTGGTGAGACCGTATATGGAAATTAGAATAGTTAACTTTATGGCTTACTATGTTAACTTTAAGTAAAATAATGTTACAGAAGAAAAAAGAAAAAAAATCATATAAAGGTCAATTTGGGCACAAATACAAACTTCCTAAACACAAAAGATATCAGAAAGAACATATAAAACAGGAGGCTATGTGATAAAAAGAAATGAAGTGAAATATATCCATCATATCAATAGAAGTAAAGGGACTTAACTATAAAAATAGAAAGAGTTTCAAATTGGCTAACAAAGCAAAAATAGAATATTAAGCTTTAGTCAAGAATATCATCTGAAACAAAGAGATTCAGATAGGTGAAGAAGTAAAAGTCTGAAAATGAAAAAAAGATTCTAACTATTTTCAGTTGGTTGTAGTGTTGATATCTCTATTTTCAGGTTGTTATGTGAGTTACTGTGAGGTAAGAAATGAGTGGTTCGGTGAGGCTACTGGAAAGCAGAATTTTTAATGCAGAAGAAAGATATTACTAGGTGAGACAGAGGAAATTAAGTTCTGAATTGAATTGTAAGTACCAGCTGTATCAGCATGGATAAAGACTCTCTCCTTTAACCAAACCTTTAGTTAGGCTTCTGAGTCCTTCCTGACCTTGGATTTGCCTCTCTGTCCTTGAAGAAACCAGTTTGAGCAAGAATTCTGCTAAATCCGTTGAGCCAAAATCCCCTACCCTTGGTGCCTGACCCTCCTCACTATCTGATCTGCCCGACCAGATTCACCAAGAATCCTATCAGGTCAGTTTAGCCAGAAACTGCTCCTTGATGTTTGCTACTAGACCTTTCCCATCCACTGACCCCACCGTGCTCCTTGATTGTAAATCACCATTTGTCCTTGTTGGAGTCAGAATTGAGTACAATACCTCTCCCACACTGTAAGACCCCATTACAGTGGTCTCTCTACCTGTCACCATGGTCCCCTTGAATAAAGTCTGCCTTACTGTCCTTAACGCATGTCATGAATAATTTTTTCTTTAATAAGATTCATAGTGTATTTTATCTCATCAAAGAAATATACGTATTTCCTTATTCTGTTCATTGAAAGAGCCCAGGGTCTCGACCTACTGGGCTCCGGGGATCCTTCCGCCTCAGCCTTCCAAGTAGCTGGAACTACAGGCGTGCGCTACCACGCCCGGCTAGTTTTTGATTTATTATAGAGATGAGGTCTCACCAAGTTGTCCGGGCGGGTCTCGAACCTGTGGGCTCAGGCAATCCTCTTGCCTTGGCCCCCCAAAGTGCTGGGATTACAGGCTGAGTCACCGAGCATGGCCGACTTCCTTGTTTTGAACCTCAGTTACTTTGTGAGAAAACAAAGGTTGATAATATCTTCCTTACAGGTTTAAGAGAACTTGATGAGACGCAGAATAGGAAAGTGCTTGGCACGTAGTAGCCACTCAAGCAATGTTAGCTCCAATGCCTATTCCTCTGGTGCGTAAGGATAGTGCCTACTGACAATAATGCCACATTTGATCTGTTAAGTGCTTTGGAGTGAAATCGCCATTAGTGAACATAAATTTGACTGTTGTGAATATCTGACCTTTTGGCTCAACATCTGTGAACACCTTTCCTATGTTTGGGGTGTTCGCCACCTGAATCTGTGCTTCCCAGAGTCAAGGAAGAAACTTACTTTCCCGGCCTCCCTCTGTGGCTGGGGCTGTGTGATTATCCTCCACCAATCAGAGCTCCTACATGGGACTTTCTTCCAGAAGTCAGAGAAGGCAGAAGCCTCTGCCACACAGATGCCAGTCTGCTGAGGGAAGCAGCAGTGCCAGAGCTCCTCATGGGAGCATCCTTGCTCTGCATCCACAGGGCAAGCTTCAGGGTCCATGCCCAGGGCACAGAGGTAAGTCCTGCTTGGGAGCCAGCCTGCCCTGTGATTTGGGACCTACTCCTGGAGGCTTAGTTTCAAGGTGCGTTCTCTAGCCCACTAATACCCTTTCATAAATTCTTTTCAGCTTAACTGGGAAGAGTAGATTTTGTTAACCCTTCTTTACTTATTTAGATAAGGATCTCTTTATTAGTCAGTATAGGTATACTGCTGTAACAACCCCAAATCTCATCGATGTAACACATTGGCTAGGTGGCTCTCCTCTGAGCAATGGCGGGATGCGACTCCTTCCAGCTTGTGAAACTGCTGCTCTGTGGGGTCTCGGTGTCTCCTGCTGGATTCGCTACAGCTGATGAACAAAGAAAGTATGGAGGCTCTTCTGGAAGGCAGTAGGTGCTAGACCTGGAAAGCTGTATCCATCTTTCCCTACGGCAAGCAGGTGGGAGGTATAGAGTAGCTGTGCGCCCAGGAAGAGGAAAGGGCCAACTCCACCACTGTGATCTTGGCTAAGCCCCTCCAAACACCACTTTCTCATATCTGGAAGGTCACCTGCTCACTCTGGTTCATAATGAGGATAAAAAACTGACAATGTAGGCAAAAGGGCTTTGTGAGTGTAAAATGCCACACTGAGTAATTACTATTCAAACATGGATACCACTGGCAGAGACGCTACATCTAACAGCAAATGCTGGTCGGAGCCTCTCTGGATAATTACAGACATGCGGATGCTATTTTAAACTCTAAACTGACATAAAATGAATCTAGATCTGGTAAGAAGACACTTTATTCAGAAAGATGGGAATTGTTGCTACAAGAGGAGACGGGATGACTACACTAGGGAGAACACTCTGACCATATGACCTGAAGCATCAAAGGTCAGGTAACAAAGGGTTTTTCTTTATAGGAAGGAGCAAACATAGCTGGGGGTGGGAGGGTGGGGGAGGTAGGGAGGGGCGACTTGGAATGGATGGTGTGATGGAACGATTCTCAGGAGGGATGTCAAGGAAGGGTTGTTCTTTAAGCTCAAGGGTAGATCCAGGAGCTTGTGGCAGGGCAGAGGCCTGAATAAAGTTATGTCAAGGTAAGTCAATGGGTATTTAGTCCATATTGGTCAGCTAGTCAAATGAGAAAATGAATGTGACACGGTTTGAATGTGTCCCTGTGTGGCAATTATCTGGACATTGTCCCTTTTCCCCTATTTTTGGCTTCTTTCTGCCCCTTGCCCAGGGAGCAGCCTCTAGCCAAGGTTGGTCTCTGCCAAGTATGCGCATATTCCCAGTGGTAAATCTTGGAATGCATGTGACCCTACACAGGTTGTGGGTAACCAAGTAACCTAAAGATTCAGAGTAGTCACTCTTAATCAATGTGATTGTAAACATTGTATAGGAATTTGAATAATGAACTTGCTTGATTATAAAACTGTTTGCTGCCCGGCTCTGTGGCTCAGCCTGTAATCCCAGCACTTTGGGAGGCCGAGGTGAGTGGATTGCCTGAGCCCGCGGGTTCGAAACCCACCCAGGCAACTTGGCAAGACCTCGTTTCTACAATAAATCAAAAATTAGCTGGGCATGGTAGCGCGCACCTGTAGTTCTGGCTACTTGGCAGGCTGAGGCGGAAAGATCGCCGGAGCCCAGCAGGTCGAGGCTGCAGTGGCCAGGAGTGTGCCACTGCACTCCAGTCTGGGTGACGAAGTGAGACTCCAACTCAAAAAACAAAAAACTTGTTTGCTGTACTGTCCCAAGGCCTGGATGCTTCACCAACCTGTTGCCATGGGTGATCTCTTGTATTAATAAACCAATCAAGGTCTCTACCTGTTGGACCTCCGAGTGACTTCTTTGAAATAGGTAAATAGCTGGGCTCCGTGGCTCAGCATGTAATCCCACGCCTTGGGAGGCTGAGGTGAGTGGATTTCCTGAGCCTGTGGGTTCAAGACCCGCCTGGGCAACTTGGCGAGACCTCATCTCTACAATAAATAACAAATCAGCCGGGCGTGGTAGCGCGCGCCTGTAGTTCCAGCTACTGGAAGGCTGAGGCGGAAGGAGCGCCGGAGCCCAGCAGGTTGAGGCTGCGGTGGCCGGGAGCGGCCACTGCACTCCAGTCTGGACGACGGAGTGAGACTCCAACTCAAAAAAAAAAAAAAAAAGAAGTAGGTAAATATTATGCACAAGGTCTCTCAGATCTGGGGCTACGAGTTACAGTTCCCCCAAAGTTCATGTGTTAGAAAATTAATCCCCAAAATGACAAGGTTGAGAGGTGGGACTTTGAAGACATGATTTGATCACAAGGGCTTGGCCCTCATGAGTGAATTAATGCTGTTATTGAGAGAGTGGGCTAGTTATTGAGGGAGTGAATTCCTGTTTAAAAAAAAAAACAGAATGAGTTCAGCCCCCTTCCTCTCTTGCTTGCGCTCACCTCTTATCTTTCCCCCTTCTGCAATGGGTTGATGCAACACAAAGGCCCTTGCTAGATGCCAGTACCAAGCTTTTGGACTTTCCAGCTTCCAAAACTGTGAGCCAAAGAAATTTTTGTTCATCACACATTATCCGGTCTGTAGTATTCTGGTATAGCCACATTAAATGGACTAAGGAAAAGGATTTGGAAGGTCTGTGTCTGGCCTCATCACAGATAAACAAGTTTCAGGTCCACAAGTCTCATCTCAGTCATATGGGGAAAGGTAGTTCTTTGCAGTTAGACATTTCTGGAACATAAAAGTGTGAGAATCAGATAAAGTTCAACACTGTTAACCAAATACTGAGAATTATATTAAATGACTATAATAATAGGAATGTGAGACAGTGTAACATCCCTATGTAGCCAGTTGATGCCAGTAGATGATTTTCAGTTCTTCAATCTATCTTTATATATCATAGTGCTAAGTATTAGATAGGGTATGCCTTTAAGACAAAATGCATCATATATACGACAATAATATCTTAGCTATGAAATAACTAATAAATTATATTTCAGTGTTATCCAAAAAGCCCTGGGAATCTGGGATTTTCATTCAAATAAAAATATAATTAGGTTGAAGTATTTTTGATTCACTACAGATGTTTTTAGGTCACAATTTTTAAAGTTTAAAACTGTTTCCAACTGAATAAGTCTTAAACCAGTTCATTTACCAAGTAAATATGTATGTACTTTGATTTCAGAGAGTTCATTATTTAAACTTATATTTTAATGTATTTTATGAACCCGTTGTTAGAGTCATTAAAGTCAGTTATTACTTATGCTCAGCGGGTTCATTTCAATTCTCAGTATTTAAGCTGTTCTCACAGTTAAAACCAAAAAGGCTTACTCAA
This sequence comes from Tarsius wallacei, assembly GCA_963574415.1. Taxonomy (NCBI): domain Eukaryota; kingdom Metazoa; phylum Chordata; class Mammalia; order Primates; family Tarsiidae; genus Tarsius; species Tarsius wallacei. Next base: position 21,491 of record CAUYQG010124735.1, on the reverse strand, counting down.
CGTTATGCACCAACAGCAGGAAAAATCATTTTCATAATTGAAGTAACTTTCAAGTTATGTATATAAAACACATTCAAGAGCAAGGAAATGCCTCCTACTCATCCTGTGTATCATAAACAGAGGAATTTTCTCTTCCCACACAGAAAGATAAAGAGGAAAAAAATAAATTTTCACACAGTCAGTTTTTGGAGTGTGAGTGTGGGAGACAGAATGGTGTTAATGACCAGCAATTATCAGTCGCTACAAAAATAGGCATCTCTTTCTTACCTGTGCATAACCAGTGGAAGGAAATAGAGACTACGTTTCCCAAAGAGCAGAAAATCCACTCTTCTCTTTCCCTTCACGTACACCCAAGCAACAGAGTACTTTTGTGTTTTTGTAAATATTTGGTCTATTTCACATTTCACAGGGGAAAGGAAGATGGCAAAGAGGCCCTGGGCCACACACACTAGGGATTAACTAGTTACCAGACTCCTTGAAATGCCAGTACAAGCCATAACCAACTGAGGTCTGGGTCATGATCTCTCCATGAACCCCCTCGGTGGCTCAGCCTGTAATCCCTCGCCTTTGGGAGGCTGAGGTGAGTGGATTGCCTGAGCCCGTGGGTTCGAGACCCACCCGGGCAACTTGGCGAGACCTCATCTCTACAATAAATTAAAAAATTAGCTGGGTGTGGTAGCGCACACCTGTAGTTCCAGCTCCTTGGAAGGCTGAGGCAGAAGGATCGCCGGAGCCCAGCAGGTCGAGGCTGCTGGCCGGGAGCGGCCACTGCACTCCAGTCTGGGCGACAGAGTGACACTCCAACTCAAAAAAAAAAAAAAAAAGAAAAGTAAACAGAATGCCCCAACTTTAAACGGCCCCCTTACACACACACACACACACACACACACATCCCTATCCAACATGATCTTCCTCTGGTTTAATTATATTAATGTTTTGGATGACATTATTTATTTATTTATTTATTTTTGAGTTGGAGTCTCACTCTGTCACCCAGGCTGGAGTGCAGTGACATGCTCACAGCCACCACAGCCTTGACCAGCTGGGCTCAGGCAATCCTACTCAGCCTTCCAAGTAGCTGGAACTACAGACGTGTACTACCACACCTGGCTTTTTTTTTTTTTTTTTTTAATTTATTGTAGAGACGAGGCCTCACCAAGTTGCCCAGGCTGGTCTCGAACCCCTGGGCTCAGGCAATCCTATCGCCTTGGTCTCCCAAAGTGCTGGGATTACAGGCTTGAGCCACCTTGCCAGGCCGAAATTTTTTTTTAACATATTGGATTCCTGATTGAACAATGATACTATAGTCATGTGCAATTTCCCATTTCCTCCAAAGTCTGCTTGTTAAAGATAAGTGCTTCAAATTTAATTTATGCTCCACCCTGAGGAATCTTGATCGAAAATAAAAGCTAGTATCTATTTAAGAATTGTAATGTAAGATTCTTTTCCAAAGGAACCGGCAAAGAGCTTCAGGAGAGATGATAATAATATCTCACATGTAGCCACTAGAAATGTCATCAAGTTATTTTGAAATTATCTCCTAGCCTTTTAACTTCAAAATGACTAAAAGAGCTTCTTGGTTGGATGGCTCATTTTAATAGGAAACCTATTTGCCCTTTAGGAAATTCACATTCTCTGTGAACAATCAAATTCAAGGGTGAACCCATTTAACATCTTCATTTAGCACAATACAAAGATTAATTAAGCAATAATCTCTTCAACTCTGCTTATCCATGGTTGATAGCAGTTTGGCAAGTTAACATTCTTAAGTTAAATCTGTGGTGGTGAATGTACTAGCAGCTGGTTAACCCTAGTAAAAATTTTGATGAAGCTATTATTGCCTTCAATTGCCCTTGATGGTTTGTGACAGTTGTAACGAATTCATAAATATTGCAGTAGAGACAGTAATGCAGAGGAAAAGAACTGGTGTTCATCCCTGGAGGACCTGAGACAGGGCAAGAATGAAGCTAACAACCAAGATATGCGTGCAGCCACAAATATTAAAAACTATGCTATAGTTTTAACTTTAAAATAATTGAGCCGGGCTCAGTGGCTCAGCCTGTAATCCCGCGCTTTGGGAGGCTGAGGTGAGTGGATTGCCTGAGCCATGTTCGAGACCCGCCTGGGCAACTTGGCGAGACCTCATGTCTACAATAAATCAAGAATTAGCCGGGCGTGGTAGCGCGCGCCTGTAGTTCCAGCTACTTGGAAGACTGAGGCGGAAGGATCGCCGGAGCCCAGCAGGTTGAGGCTGCGGTGGCCGGGAGCGGCCACTGGACTCCAGTCTGGGCGACTGAGTGAGACTCCAACTCAAAAAAATAAAATAAAATAAAATAAAATAATTGTATTGTTATTTTTAATTATTTTGTCTATTTTCCTATCACTACAGATGAAACTTAATTGTAATGGAAAAACAATGCAGAGAAATGAAGTTTTAGAATAAGAAAATAAAAATCGATGAGGTCTAAGAAATCTTTAATACCTCTGTCTTAATCTATATACACACATACACATATAAAAAAATGTGTGTGTGTATATATATGTATAAAACAATTCTTAGATAGATATTGACTTTTATTTTTGATCAAGACTCCTCAGGGTGCAACATAAATTAAACTCAGCACTCTTTAATAATCCATATATATATTGATATATAGAGAGAGTGCCAAATATTTATATACACATTTTAAACATGATGTTCACTCAAAAGATGGTGTTAATTAAATAAATGCTAGCATCACCATGCAACGGGCAGGACAGTCAAAGAAAATAACAGAAGCATGGTTGAGTGAACGTCATACTACACGTTGCTACCGTAACTTAACTCAACTTCGAAAAGTAATACACAGTTAACATCTCTTACAGTGTGTATACATCTTTTTGGCACCCTATATATCTTTAGATATATATGTATAAAACTACACTTAAAAGAAGAAAGTTTTAAGTGAATTCAACTAGAAACTGCTCAGTTATAATGATTCTGTCACAGACTTCCTCCTCACTTAAAAGAATACATCTAAAGAAAAAAATGCCATAAATTTTATGCAACAGTAGACAAATTTTGCTCCTCCACAACTTGGTTTGGTAAACATTTGAGAGTTCAAGTGAAAAACTCTTCACTGCACTGGAGCGGGTGGGAATGGGGACCAAAAAGATCAATTAGAGATGGTCTCTGAATTCAAGTGTTCAAATAGTTAAATGGAAGGCTGTTACTAAGCTGGCTATAAGGACCTGGCTTCCTAAGTAGGCACACCTAAACCTAACTCAAAATTTAAAAGGAAACAAAACCTAATCTCAGCGAATTACAGACGGTCAAGTAGCATTTCGTTATATTGCCTTGAACATCCCACTGGGATAGTCCAAATAAGGCAACCACTTAAACTTTAGCCAATCAGATCATTTATTTGCTCTGCATCATCATTAGCCTTATAAAAGCTTTCCCTTCAACTGCCTCAGGTGGCTGCCATCAACCGCTTCTGGTTAGGAGCTCTCCAATTTAGGAATCACTGTTTGCTCAAGCTCTAAAGTTTAATGTGCCAAAGCTTATCTTTTAACAATAATCTGGAAAATAAACTGGACACTTAAGTTTAGCCCTAAGCTGCCTTCTTGCATATTTTGGGTTCAACCTAGAGGTTTCTCCATACTTTTCACGTAGCAAACCATAACCTAACAGGATGTGTAAACTACTAATCTACTCTTGTGGCAATCACCAGGTTTTGATCAATCAAAGGCAGTTGACTATTCAAACAGGGTTTAATTAAGGCAAGTGCTGAATTGTAAACAGTCTATTTCTGTCCTCACTTTTCTCTCCTATATCTCATGTTCCTGTTACTGTCCATAAATCTTCTTCCTCCACTTGACTGTGCTGGAGTCTCTGAGACTACTCTGGTTTGAGAGGTTGCCTGATTTGTGAGTAGTTCTTTGCTTAATTAAACTCTGTTAAATTTAATTTGTCTTACATTTTTTATCAGATGGTGTCAGAAGTGGGATTCGAAGTAGAACTTCTGGTGACCTCCAGGATCCTGGAGCAACCAAGCGGGGTACCCACCATGTCCATGTGTCCATCGTGTCTATGGCTTTCTCACATCAGCTGGGGATCAGTGGCAAGTTCTCTTTCAGATTCTGAAGCTCTGCATATTTGCATTTTGAGCTACTGGAGTTTGTTTGAGCTAATTTCTGGTCCAAACTGGGTCTAGAAGTTGGGACAGAAACTGAACTGGGTTTAGGATCAGACTGGATCTGATAATTAACTGACTTGGATCCAGTGAGATGCCTCTTATGTCCATCTAGGTCAGACAGAAACCAGCAGTAATGGCAAAACTGCAGGGGGTGCAAACTTGGGCTTTTAGAAATTTGCAAAGATCTTTATGTTCTATCCCCTTTGTGTCTTTTTCTTGCAGTTTGGTTAGGGAAAAAAATCACTGGCTAATTTGACCAAGGGAACCTGAGAGTCGAAGCCAAGTTTCAAGGTAAAAAATAGGATCCTTAATTTCTGAAGAACTGAGAACTTTACCTTTCGACTACGCCTATACTTACATGTATAAGAATTAGGCCCTGAAAGCAGCAAAAGCTCATAGAAATGGTGAAATCTTATAGAGGTAATTTAATGGAACATTCCAAATGAACAGTGCTGCACTCTAAGTGCATTTGAAAATTAGAGCTTCCAAAATAGTCTTGTCCAGGGAGACTTGGTGTGAAGAAGCTTCTAAAATGATTTTAATATTTATATTGCTTTTTAAAAGACTCTTTATAAAAGGCAAATAGAAAGCTTAAGTGACTAATTAATAAGAATAATTAAGTCTGCTAACCTTTTGGCTTAGCTACTATCCTTTCCCAAAGGTAAAAAGAAAGTTAGTTATCCTAGATAATGTGTTTATGAAAGGTAGGCCCTCGGGTAAAATAGGCTTGCTTCTTTTTCAGCTCAATCCGTGCTGAGTCCAGGCATAGAAAAATGCTTTCTTTGCCCTAATCCTTAATGAGTTTCACCTTTAACTCCTTTTAGCTAAGAACCAGTAGATAAATTACAAAGACAAAAAAAAAAACCCAAACTAAAATACCCCTTTCTGCAGTTTGATTGGCTATCTTGAAACGCTATTCTCAAAGAAATTTACATCTATAAAGAAAATTTCCATTTGTAAGGATGTTCTGAGAGAAAAGCTGAATCACTAGAAATTCTTACCTTTCTTTAAAATTAACTAAGGTGCCACATTGTTTGAGCCTTAAACTACAACATTTTCCCATGAGCTGAGTCAATGATGATATGATATTTAAGTTTACAGTCTTAGTTCTGTGCTATTGAAATATAAATTTTCTTATTTTCTTATTTCTTATGTCCCTTTAGAAATGCAAATTTAGGATTGCCTTGCCTAGGGCAATGAAACAAGTATTGGAAGGTTAATAGTCTGAATGGGAAAAAGAAAAATCATTTAAAAGCCAGCAAGTGAGAATCCTATATGAAAGCTGTAAGATCTGCTTCTGTGTATGTGTATGTCCATATGTCTATATACGTTATGTATATGTGATAATATTTTGTATATCAGTTAGTTTTAAAATTGTGGATAAAACAGAAATGACTTCAAAATTGTCAGTTAAATATGTCAGTACTTGCTTGAGTTGATTGTGGGCTTAAGTTTTTTGTTTTTTGAGCCTTTGGATTCTAGGGTCTGGATAGGTGACCACCGTGAGGCCTGTGGACATGTTCAGTGCCTAGACCAGTAGCTACGAGGAAACAAGCCCAGTGTGGCCCCTTCTTCCCTCCCCAGCCTTGCCTCCTGACTGTTCTGGGAGGAGCTGGATCCTTGAGACCAGAGGTCCCTCAGGGGGTGAGGGTGGGCAAGCCAGCAAAGCGTCATCTGTATTTACAGCAATCCTCTGTTGCTCGTTGCTCGCGTTACTGCCTGAGCTCAGCCTCCTATCAGATCAGCACTGAAGAGCCTGCTTCCATTCCCAACATTCTATCTTTATGAAACGGAGTTTTCTGCAGTGACAGCAACCAAAATGAGATTATGGCGGAGGCTGGACATAAGCAACACACTTCGGTGTCACCATCTTCCATCACCCACAGATGGGACCATTACGTTGCAGGAAAACAAGCTCAGGGCTTTCACTGATTCTGTATTATGGGAAGTTGTATAATTATTTCATTATATAATACAATGTAGTAATAATAAAGTGCACAATAAATGTAATGTGCTTGAATCATCCTGAAACCATCCTTCCTCCCTTACCCCTTGCCTTAGTCCGTGGAAAAATTGACTTCCACAAAACTGGTCCCTGATGCCAAAAAGGTTGAGGACCACTGCTCCAGACACTTCTTCACATCTTCATCTGTTTTGATCTCTATACCTGGTATGTAAATTCAGGACTAAGACAGACCCTGCTCTTTATAGCCATCTTGGGTGCCACGTGGCTACCTGGGACCCAGGATGACCAGGGTAAATATTATGTAGGGTGCCTGTGTCATAATGTCAAAACTTTTTTGGTAATTTAAGAACTTAAAGTCTTAAGTTATAGTAAATAGTAAATTAAATAATAGATGATCATATAGTATCTGAGTCATTTGCAAGTAAGTTAAAACATTAAAGCATTAATTGTAAAACATAAGTTTCTATACTTTTTCATCTTATTTATTTATTTATTTATTTATTTATTTATTTTTGAGTTGAAGTCTCAGTCTGTCATCCAGGCAGGAATGCAGTGGCACACTCATGGCCTCTGCAGTCTTGACCTGCTGGGCTCAGGCTATCCTTTCGCCTCAGCCTTCCAAGTATCTGGAACCACAGGTGTGCGCCACCATGCCTGGCTAATTTTTTTGATTTCTGGTAGAGATGAAGTCTCACCAAGTTGCCCAGGTTGGTCTCAAACCCCTGAGCTCAGGCAATCCTCTTGCCTTAGCCTCCCAAAGTGCTGGGATTACAGGCTTGAGCCACCACACCTGTCACATCTTATTTTTATGTGGTATAGAAAATCCAAATATATTTAGATCTATTAAACAATAATTCGGAGAAATATCTTTCTACAGAACAATGAAATGGTTTTTATCTATGAATACTGATGTAAAATAGTTCAAAATTCTTTCCTCTGGTTTTTATTAGAGATTGGGGTTACTGAGTAAAATTATAGTTAATTGAAATTACTAGATGTAAGATAAGCCATTCTTTATACAGAATAAATAACAAAAAGATATGCTTTTGGTGAGGAAAGTTATAAGGGCATGAAAATGTGTGTATGTTTAAAAAGTAATGTCTAATTTGAAGTTGTTTCAAATCAAAGGAATAAAAAATAGGCAAACTAAAATATAACAAGTTGAAAATCATTTAAAAAATTTTTGTAAATGATTACCCAAAGTTTATGGAACTCTGGTGTTATCTAAAGCTGACTGAGATTGAATGGATTTATTTATAAAGTGTTATTAAAATGGTTGCAGGGTGATTGAAGACCCATTGATGGTGACCAGGTTCCTGGTGCTGCGAACAAAAAATGGGATGAGACACACAGAGTAAAAGCAAAAAGTAGTTTATCTAGCAAAAGGGCAGAGGTAGTACACTGCTAAGAGAGGATGGAGTGGGCCCAAGCTGGAATAGCTCAAGAGCAGCTTGTATGTCCTTCACTTTTGCAAAGTTTGCAAAATGAAAACATTTTGATAAACATTTCTGGGGCCAAATGTACTTTCTGGGGAAGGATAACATTTCAGGATACCACGCATGTCTCTGCCTGCCATTCCGTAATTTTAATTGTAGTTATGAGATGCAGGCCCTATGCATTAGCCTTAACTAGCTCTTTTGTATGGATGGGTTACAGGGAGTTCAATGAAGTCCATGCTGCGCATGTGCCACACCTGGGTGTAAGTTTTATGGCCTTCTTATCTCGTCCCAGGAAGGGCATCACTTATGTTGTCCTGGGAGGTTGATTTAACATTTCAGTTAATGGCTTCTTTTTTGCTTATATTCTGTCTCGAAAGGTTGATGAACATTGCAGGTCTATGGCATCTCTCCTTTTCCCTTGGCTTCTTACCTGTTGAGGCTCGCCTTCCAGTCTCCATCCTATCTCCTATCTCAAAATCAGCTTTAGTGTTGATTGCACATCAATATGAAAGATAAAATTTGGTTTTCTCTTTTGAACACAAATGTCATGTAATATTAATAAGTGATAGTAAAATATTTTTGCTTACTTTGTGGTCAACTGCAAAAAATAAAAAGAGAAGAGAGCAGAGACAGATTCTGTCTCATGCCATCTTTCTCAAGTCTTTTGATTGTTTGGAAAATGGTGTCTCCTTTCTCTCAAAGAGTAAAGATTTTTGCTTTTTAAATCTTTGTATTAGCCGGGCTCGGTGGCTCAGCCTGTAATCCCGCGCCTTGGGAGGTTAAGGTGAGTGGATTGCCTGAGCCCAAGGGTTCGAGACCCACCTGGGCAACTTGGCGAGACCTCATCTCTACAATAAATTAAAAAAAAAAAAATTAGCTGGGCGTGGTAGCACACGCCTGTAGTTCCAGCTACTTGGAAGGCTGAGAGGGAAGGATCACCTGAACCCAGCAGGTCGAGTCTGCGGTGGCCGGGAGCAGCCACTGTACTCCAGTCTGGGCGACAGAGTGAGACTCCAACTCAAAAAAAAAAAAAAAATCTTTGAATGATCACTTTGGCTAAATGAGTGACTATTACTTTACAGTGACTTGTGATCCTACTTTGACCAAATGTTTTAAACCTTTGACATGTTTGACAGGCTTCCCAAAATCAAATAACAAGATTAAGTCTTTTTTTGATCTCTAACTTCAGGATGCTACAGAGGATCCCTGCAGCATTCAAAAGAGAGATAAACAGGATTATTTGATATGTTAAATTACATGGGAAGCATGTCAAATAAGAAATGCTGTTTAAACCTCAAGTTATATTTTAATTGACATTTCATTAATATATGTTCTAGTATTATGTGGGATTCCTAAGATTCTTTTATGCCTGGGTATTTGATCACTCATAATTACAGTTATGTTAAATTATTATAGGCCACAGAAATAACCAAATTTCTTTGTTATTTGTGTCTTTATGACCATTTTAAATCATTTCCACAGTTAATTGCTTAATTTGGATGCAGTTTCTGAAAACTCTGCAAAGTCCTAGAATATTGTGTTTTCAAGGAGGTTCACGAAAATGATGGAAAAGACCCTGACCAGCACTGTTAAAAACAAAACAAAACAAACAAACAAACAAAAACAGGTTTCTGATAACCTTAGAATCATATCGTTTGGACAGGGTAAAAATCCCAAGGACTCTAATGAAGAGACTAACTGGTTTATAAAACTGCTAACCCAAGTGGGAGAAAAACTGAATATCAAGAAAATACTAGCCAGGTTCGGTGGCTCAGCCTGTAATCCCACGCTTTGGGAGACTGAGGTGAGTGAATTGCCTGAGCCCCGGGGTTCGAGACCCGCCCGGGCAACTTGGCGAGACCTCATCTCTACAATAAATCAAAAATTAGCTGGGCGTGGTAGCGCACGCCTGTAGTTCTGGCTACTTGGAAGGCTGAGGAGGAAGGATCGCTGGAGCCCAGTGGGTCGAGGCTGCGGTGGCCGGGAGCGGCCACTGCACTCCAGTCTGGGTGACAGAATGAGACTCCAACTCAAAAAAAAGGAAAAAAAAAGGAAACTCTTTGCCAGATTTTCATGCTAAATCAGCCAGTATTATTGTTGACTGGACATGGTGGCTCATGCCTATAATCCCAGCACTTTGGGAAGTGAAAGTGAGAGGATTGCTCCAGCCAAAAGGTTTGAGACCAGCTTGGGCAACTTAGCAAGACCTCGGCTCTACAATAAATTTTAAAAAGTACTAGCGGGGCATGGTGGCGTGCATCTGTAGTTCCAGCTACTTAGAAGGCTGAGGCGGAAGGATCGCCTGAGCCCAGCAGGTCAAGGCTGCGGTGGCCATGAGTGTGCCACTGCACTCCAGCCTGGGCGACAAGAGTGAGACTCCAACTAAAAAAAAAAAAAATTGTTTGGATATGCAATTTGAATGAACTCTGTGATCTAAGTCAAATTACCTGTGACAACCCATCTACTGAATAGTGTTAATCACCTAAACTGGAGAATCAAAATGGGTATTTAAGAGGATATAAGTTCAATATTAAGCGTGGACTCTTGGAAAGCCTAGATGGACACCTGGCCCTTCCTGGGTCCTTAAAGCTTCCATTGTTAAAAGCTCTGCATTGCATAACTCATTATGGAAGAGAGAAAATGATCCACACCAAATATGTGTGTGTGTGTGTGTGTGTGTGTGTGTGTGTGTGTGTGTATTGGTGTGGTGACTGTTCTAAATTGCTAACACAGATTTTGGCCAGTGTATGGCTTGTCAGCTCATATTCCTGGGAAAATAATCGAAACTTTAGGTACACATCTGCTACCTGATGGGCCATCTAAACATTTATAGAGAGAGTTCATTCAACTGTCATTTTTAGTGCATATTTTGTAGATGTATAGAAGCTTTCCATGCAAGGCGGCTGGTGTTATAACAGCAGCTCAAAGGTTGCTTTCCTCATGGGACATTCCTGGAGAAATCTCCAGTGATAGAGGTGTTTGTTTCACTGAACAAGTTGTAAAACAGGTGGGTTTTTTTTGGGGGGGTCAGAGTTTCACTTTGTCGCCCAGGCTGGAGTGCAGTGGTACAATCATGGCTCACTGCGCTTTTGACTTCCGAGACTCAGGTGATCCTTCTGCGTCAGCTTCCTGAGTAGCTGGGACTATAGATACCACCATGCCCAGCTAATTTTTTGTTATTTTGTAGAGACAAGGTCTTGCTATGCTGGTCTGAAACTCTGGGCTCAAGTGATCCTCTTGTTTTGGCCTTCTAAAGTGCTGGGATTACAGGCGTGAGTCACTGCATCCAGCTGTAAAACAGTCAAATAAGTTATTACAAATACAGTAGCTTAGGCAAAGCAAACTGAATTGACTGAATTGCCTTGGTTAAATGTATTGCAGATTGAGCCATTTCTTTTCTCTTTTTATTTTTTTATTTTTTGAGTTGGATTCTCACTCAGTCACCCAGGCTGGAGTGCAGTGAGTGGCACGCTCATGGCCACCCCAGCATCAACTTGCTGAGCTCTGGTGAGCCTTCCACCTCAGCCTTCCAAGTAGCTGGAACTACAGGCATATAGTATCATGCCCGGCTAATTTTTTATCTATTGTAGAGATGAGACCTCGCCAAGTTGCCCCAGCTTGTTTCTAACCCATAGGCTCAGGCAATCTACTCACCTTGGCCTCCCAAAGTGCTGGGATTACAGGCTGAGCCACCAAGCCCGGCCAGTCAGATCCATTTCTAGTGGAAAACATAGGTTGACCCCTTATTAAATAAGGGAGGCTATTTTTCCTCTACAACTAAGTCTCTATAACACCTGATGGCCTATGGAAGGCCTAGGCACCTAATACTAGAACTTCACATTTTTTCCACTGCTAAACTATGATACAACTAAATGCCGCAAGGCTTTCATGCACTATGCCGAAGTGCATTTTCACTAGGTAAAGAAAACTGTTCGTGGCCCACTGACTGAGAACAGCCAAACCCTCCATAATCTAGAACCTGGAGATTGGGCCTTCTGAGAACATCAGAGAAAGACTGCCTCTGCCACCTACACTGCAATATAACTCTGGACACTTGAACCCTAGGTCCTCCAGACTTTTGGAACTGTATACTCATTGGAGACCCTAAGGTAAATCTAACCAAGGAAGTTTCTCCCCAGAAGCAGACAGCATTTGGATGTGAACAACTTTCTCCCCCAAGATCACGGATGACGACATCTGCTGTGATGAGACTCTTATCTCTCCATTTTTGCTTATGCTTCCATAAGAACTGAAAATGAGGTTTCTCTTGTGTGAACTCATGGGGTATACCTTTATTTGTAGAGAATTTCATAGCCAGATTTATACATGGACAAACTTATGCCTTGGTAGATGGAAGATGAAAGGCAATGTGGGTGAGTTTTTTTTTTTTTTGAGTTGGAGTCTCACTCAGTTGCCCATGCTAGAGTACAGTGGCATGCTCACGGCCACCCCAGTGTCGACCTGCTGGGCTCTGGAGATCCTTGTGCCTCAGCCTTCCAAGTTGCTGGAACTACAGGTGCATGCTACCAAGCCCAGCTAATTTTTAATTTATTGTAGAGAGGAGGCCATGCCAAGTTGCCCAGGCTGGTCTTGAACCCACGGACTCAGGCAATCCACTCACCTCAGCCTCTCAAAGTGCTGGAATTACAGGCTGAGTCACTAAGCCCGGCCGCGTGGGATATCTTAATGGTACTTTTGTTGCTCCATACTCAGTCACAAATAGAACATTGGTCCATTCCTCTTAACCTACTTCACAGGCTAAAGAAATCATGGCCAGGAAGCCTTTACTCTTCTGGATGGGCATTACTTGATTGTCTCTTTTTTTCATGGTTTGGAGTAAAGGAGGCAATAATTAGAAATTCATCCCTCATAATAGGCTTCATAACAGATTCTACTGCAAAGGCTATAGCTACACAACAGACTTTACATTCTCTTACTAGGGTTGTCCAAAATAATAGAATTGCTCTAGGTTACTTACTGGCTAAACAGAAAAGTATCCGTGCAGTCACTGACACTTGGAACTGTATATGGAGGAATACATGAGGTGTTATGGAGATTAGCCTGTAGTAAATTAACAAACAGGTGTTTGGTTGACATGAGTAGGCTCTTTAGCTCATTCTTTTTTCTTTTTTGAGTTGGTGTCTCACTCTGTTGCCCGGGCTGGAGTACAGTGGCATGCTCACAGCCACTGCAGCCTCAACCTACTGGGCTCAGGCGATGCTTCTGCCTCAGCCTTCCAAGTAGCTGGAACTACAGGTGCATGCTACCACATCTGGCTAATTTTTTGATTTCTTGTAGAGACAAGATCTCGTTAAGTTGCTTGGGCTGGTCTTGAACCTCTTGACTCAGGCAATCCTCTCGCCTTGGCCTCCCAAGGTGCTGGAATTACAGGCTTGAGCTACCGTGCCCAGCCATCTTTAGCTCCTTCTCTGATATATGTGGTTCATGGGAGACCCTGTCTGAGGAGCATTCTCCAAACTCTTGGTACTGTCCTCCTGATAGCCATAATAGTAGTCTCCTTGGCACACTGTATCCTTTTAAAAGTTTTAAATGTTTGCACGTAGTCATCTGTAGAAGGTCAAGTGGTCTGTTTTCAACTGGAACAACAAAAACTCAAATAAATGAGTGACCATGAAGACACTATAACCTATGAACACCGTGCTGAGACCAGAAACCCAAAATGATGGTAACTGAGAGTGGCATTAAAGCCCTAAGTTTTGGTCACACACTCACCTAAGTGAGAGTGTGACCAAAAGGGAGGAACTTGTAAATAAAATTATGGGAGGCCATTGTTTTGGACTGAGCCAGACCAAACCAAAATGGAGTCACTTATGCTAAATGTGACATAATCAAACTGGGACTTCAGGAAAGTAGATAGGTCCTAAAACAGATGTGCTTTTGGTTTTCTCCTGTAAACAGAAGATTCCAGCACAAGGAGGTCCCTTCTACTATAAGCCGTACAAAATAATTACTTGAATTCCTTGTTCAAACTTACAAAACCCACTGTCCTTGGGTTTGGGACCAAATAAGTATATTTACAATAGTGACAGACATCAATGCCTAAAGTTTTGGTCTATCTCAAAATTGAGAGGATGACCCAAAGAGGGGAATTGCTAAACTAAGCTTAGCCCAAAGCTGCCCCCTTGCATATTTTTGGTTCAACTTAGAGGTTTCTCTGTAACCTTTCACGTAGTGAACTGTAACCCGGCTGGATGTGTCAACAGACTGTAACCTACTCTTGTGCCCATCACTAAGTTTTCCCAATCAGAGGCAGTCAACTGTTCATACCTGGTTTAAATAAGGCCAGTTCTGAGCTGTCACCAATCCAGTTATTTCTGAACCTCACTTCCATTTTCTGTACCTCCCTTACCTTTTTCTGTTCATAAATCTTCCACCACCTGGCTGTGCTCCAGTCTCTCTGAGCCTACTCTGGGTCAGGAGGCTGCCTGATGTGTGAATCATTCTTTGCTCAATTCAGCTCTGTTAAATTAAATTTGTCTTAGGTTTTTAAAAAAAATTTAATTTTATCAACACCTATACAACTCCTAGAGCCTAAATATAGCAGATGTGATATGGCAGAGAGAGACTGTAATAATATAATGTACCATAGAGGCATGCTACATCAAACAGAAAACAAAGTGTGGAAGAGTACAGTTAATGTGGAATAAGAAAAGTTTCACTGGAAAAGTGCCATTTGAATGTATCTGGAGGATAAATACAAATTTATGGGTGAAGGAGGCATTGGAGGGCTGGGGATGGTGAGCAGGAGGCAGTCTCCAAGGCAGAAGAAGCAATATCCTACGTTTATAAAGAAACCGCTAGTGTGTCCGGCAGTTTGCCCTACCCTGGACACAAAAAGTTGGATGAGATGAAATACCTAAGATGCTCAGCGTCTCACAGAAGATAGACGAGCACATGAAGCCATGAGGTCTATTAGGTATAAGAAGAAAGATAATTCCTCGTGGAAGGAAGATGTGACTAGAAGGTCCGTTTTTAAGTGAGATTGTGAAAGACAACATGTTTGGACTTCATCCCATGAAGCATCCACAGATTTTTAAGCAGAGGGGTGACGGAGAATGTCCTGAAAACTTAAAACAAGATACAACCCAACCTCTTACTGTACAGGTTGAGAAAGTGACACTCACAGAGCCTAAGGGATTGGCTTAAGTTTATATAACTTGATAGTAGCAGGACCCCAGCTAGAAACCAGGTTGAGCATACTGTATTAATTGAGAGGAATTGAGCCGGGCTTGGTGGCTCAACCTGTAATCCTGTGCTTTGGGAGGCTGAGGTGAGTGGATTGCCTGAGCTCGCAGGTTTGAGACTCACCTGGGCAACTTGGTGAGACCTCATCTCTACAATAAATTAAAAAAAAAAAAATTAGCCGGGCGTGGTAACGGCGCCTGTAGTTCCAGCTACTTGGAAGGCTGAGGCTGAAGGATCGCCAGAGCCCAGCAGGGCGAGGCTGCGGTGGCCGGGAGCGGCCACTGCACTCCAGTCTGGGCGACAGAGTGAGACTTCAACTCAAAAAAAAAAAAGGATGGCAAGGGGTCAGGGAGGTAGTAGGAGAAAATGACCCACAGAGTTCCAGATAGAAGAACCTCAGTTTGAACACAGTTGGCCTCCCTTTGAAGGACTGGGGAGGCCCTGGTTCTCCCTTCTGTACTTCTGACAGTTGTGGGTTTTGATCAGGGTCTCAGCACCAGCTCAGACCATGTGGACTGCAGAGGAGATTGCTCAGCTGTGCTATGAGCACTATGGGACCAGGCTGCCCAAGCAGGGGAAGCCTGAACCAAATCGTGAGTGGACATTATTGGCTGCTGTGGTGAAGATAGAATCTCCAGCTGACCAGACCTGTGACACTCCTGATAAGCTAGTGCGAGGTGAGATGCTTTTTTCTTGGAACACTCCTCCTGCCTGTCAGGGGCGGTAGAATATACATTGCTTTACCATGCAGGGACTGTCATGGCAGGGTGTAAACGACAATGTTAGGCATATGTCCTTGCCCTCCACAGTACTCTGCGGCGAGAGACCACGATGCTGGAACCGCGGAATTCGGGTTGATTGGGCGTGTGGTAATTTCCTGGAGGAATGTGCAGAGTGATTAGACTTGAGCACTGGGGAACATTCAGCCTTTGAGCGCTCAATTTCATGATTTGTTTTTTCCCCTCAGTGACAAAAGAAGTTGTCTCCATGGGAACGGGAACAAAATGCATAGGACAGTCCAAAATGAGGAAGAGTGGTAAGCACGGTTGGGAATCTAAGAAAAAATTTAGCTTTGTAAGCCAGTGTTGGCTGGGCATGGTGGCTCAAGCCTGTAATCCCAGCACTTTGTGAGGCCGAGGTGAGAGGACTGCCTAAACCCAGGGGTTCCAGATCAGCCTGGCAACTTGGTAAGTCCTCCTCTCTACAATAAATCAAAAATTGCTGGGCATGGTAGTGCGTGCCTGTAGTTCCAGCTACTTGGAAGACTGAGGCCAAAGCATCGCCTGAGCCTGCCAGATTGAGGCTGCAGTGGCCTGAGCATGCTTCTGCCCTCCAGCCTGGGTGACAAATGAGACTCCAACTCAAAAAAAAAAATAAAAGAAAACCAGTGTTAATCGTTATTCTCCTTGTGAGGAAAAGGGGCTGTGTCAGCTGAGGTTGCTGACCTTTTGTTTCCTATTACTGTGGCTGCAGTTAAAAAGACAGTACTCACTTAAAGGATGGAAATCCACCATCAAAGCAAAGCCGCCAGGACCATGCCTTCTGAGTAAACAAAGCTAGCCAGTATTTTCATATTCAAACCACAGGTTCCCTGGGCTTGGCTATTCTACATTGCGTCTGGAAGGCTTTGAGGCTCTACAGCAGGTACAGGATAAAGCTTGAGTGGCTTGTGAAGCCCCAGAAAGATCTTGAATTAAATGGGCCTCAGCAAGAATATGGAAGTCCCTCAGAGATCTGGGATTTTGATCTCTGCATCCTTCCCACGAGCAGGCTACTCTTTGAGTTTACTTCCCTCATTCTCCAAGCCTTGCTGTTCTGGGACCACTGTGGATTCAGTTGGATAGAATTGTATCACCATAAGCACAAGTATTCAGGATACAAAAGATCTGGACCCCTGTCCTCCATATAAAGATTTTTCTATAAATCAGTGATTCTCAAGTGGGGAAGACTTTGCACCCCTGGAGACATTTGGCAATGTCTTGAGACATTTTTAGTTGTCACAACTGGGGTAGGGGGTGCTACCAGTATCTCCTGCTAGAGGCCAGGAATGCTGATAAACAACCTACAATTTACAGGGTAGACTACCACAGTAGTTTTCTAGCCTAGAACATCTACAGTGCTGAGTTGAGAAACCCTGATATAAATGCATTGTAATGGGTACAGTGGTTCACGCCTGTAATCTCAGCACTTTGGGAGGCTGAAGCAGGAGGATCGCTTGAGACCAGGAGTTCAAGACCAGCCTGGGCAACATAGCGAGACTTCGTATCTACAAAAAAATTAGCTGGGCTTGGTGGCACGCACCTGTAGTCCACGATACTCGGGAGACTGAGGTAGGAGGATCACCTGAGCCCAGGAAGTTGAGAATGCAGTGAGCCTTGATCATGCCACTGCACTGCCTGGGCAACAGAGTGAGACTCCATCTCATAAAAAAAGCACTGTCATTCACGATTGTGACACCTTCTGGCAAAGCCCTTCAGGAGCTCCATGGCCATCCTGGGTGCGAGAGAGACTACTGCTTCTAGGAACCAGGGCTGCTCCAGCTTCCATGTGTCTTCACTTGATATCTCCTCTTTGCCACAGGTGATGTCCTCAATGATAGCCATGCTGAGGTCATAGCCAGAAGGAGTTTCCAAAGGTAAAGTCACAACCCCAGAGATTTAATTCAGCAGGTGTTGGGTGGGGGCCCCAGAATTTGCATTTCTAGTAAACTCCCAGGTAATACAGATTATATCCATCTGTGAACTACACTTTGAATAGCACTGTGGTCTAAATTAGTGATTCTCAAACTTGAGTGTGCATCAGAATCATCTGGAGGGCTTGTTAAACCCTGGTTACTGGGCCCACCTCCAGAGATTATTCAGCAGATCCAGCAGATCCAGAATGGAGCCTGAGAAATTGAATTTATTTTATTTTATTTTATTTATTTATTTTGAGTTGGAGTCTCACTCTGTCACCCAGGCTGGAGGTTAGTGGCACGCTCATGACCGCAGCTTCAACTTACTGCAATCCTTCTGCTTCACCCTTCCAAGTAGCTGGAACTACAGGAATGCACCACCATGCCCAGTTTTAATTTTTTGATTTATTGTAAAGACAAGGTCTCACCAGGTTGCCAAGGTTGGTCTTGAATCCATGGGCTCAGGTAGCCCTCTCACCTCCTTCTCACAAAGTGCTGGGATTACAGGCATGAGCCACTGCACCAGGCTTGTTTTCTTTTTTTAAAGAGACAGGGTCTCACTCTGTCACCTAGTCTGGAGTGTAGTGGTGCAATCATAGTTCACTGCAGTCTCGAACTCCTGGGCTCAAGTGAACCTCAAGATAGGATAGGTAATCATTCAAAACATTGCCAAATGTCCCCTGGGGTGCAAAATGTCCCCCAGTTGAGAATCACTGATTTATAGATTATCAAGTAGCTGGGATTACAGTTCTGAGCCACTGCTCCCAGCTGAAATTGGATTTGTAACAAACTCCTTGGTGACATTGCTGATGCAGGGACTATACTTTGAGAGTCACTGGTCCAGATGATTCTCATAATTCTAGGTCACCACCAGCCCTATTAGTCTACAGTAACACTTTCTTAGTAGTCACACAGCCAGAGACTTTCCGTTTACTACAGAGATTGGTTATTCATTCTAATAACATCTTGCAACTCTTAGGTACCTTCTCCATCAGCTGCAATTGGCAGTCATCCTGGAAGAGGATAGTATCTTTGTCCCAGGAACTCAAAGAGGGCTATGGAAACTCAGACCAGACCTGTTTTTTGTATTTTTCTCCAGTCATACACCCTGTAAGTATATTCAAGCCTTTCTATTAATGTTACATCAACTGCTTACTTACGTTTGTCTTATCCAAGATACGTTTCTCAACAAAAGCACTTCTCACTGAAGTGTAGCTACAACTGGTGACAGTGCCTCTGATGACAGGCCAGTGTACCTAGTCACTTCTCTGTTAAGGAGAGGGCAGAAGTTGGGGTGGTGGTGCAGTCTCACTCATACTATTATTCAGTTCTCTGAATCAGGGTTAGGAATTTAAGGCTGAAATCCCACAAGGTGTGCAGCCAACAATGGGACTTGGAAATCCAAAGTTTTCCTATAGTAACTTGTCCTGAAGCTCATTTCATTCATTCTTTGAACAAATATTCTCTACTGTTTGTCTGGCATAATATGTCATACTGGGTATACAGAAGTGTGTGAGACTAGCACATTGCTTACCCTCATAGAGTCTTGTAGGGAATGTAAACAGTTGTGGCTCGTTAAATTATGGTGAGTTATAAGGGGATGTTCAGGGGCTGTGGTTGCATGAAGCAGGAAGACTAGACATAGCCTAAGGGGTAATTTCTTTTTTTTTTTTTTTTTGAGTCAGATTCTCACTCTGTTGCCCAGGCTGGAGTGCAGTGACACGCTCATGGCCATGGCAACCTTGACCTGCTGGGTTCAGGCAATCCTTCTGCCTTAGCCTTCCAAGTAGCTGGAACTACAGGTATGTGCCACCACACCCAGCTAATTTTTTTTATTGTATCGATGAGGTCTCGCCAAGTTGCTCAGCTGGTCTCAAACCCATGGGCTCAGACAGTCCCCTCATCTTGGCCTGCCAAAGTGGTGGGCTTATAGGCATGAGCCACTATGCCTGACCAGTAAGGGGTAATTTCTGTCCTCTGTTTTTCTTTCTCAAAACTTGAAAATAATTTCTACCTTTTGTAGGCAACAACTCAGGATGGCAGTAAAATTTCCTCACTCTAAAAACTTTGAAATAAAGATACAAGATTGTCCTTTGTGCATTAAACTTTGACACATCCAGGCCTAGCATGGTGGCTTATGCCCATAATCCCAGCACTTTGGGAGGCCAAGACTGGAGGACTGCTTGAAGCCAGGTATTCAAGACCAGTATGGGCAACATAGCAAGACACCATCTCTACAAAATAAAAATTTTAAAAAACACAAAACACCAAACATAAGCAATTAGTGCAGAGATAGATAATCACTATAAAGAAACAATAGCTGTCAAGATTAGATTGTAACTCATGTTGAAAATATTGATATAGCTTAAGAAAGAACAAGGCTGGGCACTGTGGCTCACGCCTATGATCCCAGCATTTTGGGAGGCCGAGGAGAGAGGATTGCCTGGGCCCACGGGTTTGAGACCAGCCTGGGCAACTTGGCGAGACCTCATCTGTACAATAAATCAAAAAACTAACTGGGCGTGGTGGCACACACCTGTAGTCCTAACTACTTGGAAGGCTGAGGCAGAAGGATGTCTGAGCCCAGGAGGTCGACACTGAGGTGGCCGTGAGCTTGCCACTGCGCTCCAGCCTGGGTGACAGAGTGAGACTCCAGCTCAAAAAAAAAAAAACAAGTGGGAAAAAGAGTTGATTGAGAGTTGAAGACCAGAAAAATGACAAATAGTGGTAGGCAGTGCTCATCCATGCCCTATTCTTAGTAATGGGTACCCTGGTCCAAGGACGAGAGGATGTTTCCTAGTTAGTGTTTCTCAAATTATAATATGCATATGAATCTCCTAGGAATCTTGTTAAAATGCAGATTCAGATTCATTAGGTCTGGAGTGAGGCCTGAGGTTCTGCATTTCTAACCAACTTCCAGGGGATGCCAGTGGTGCTTGTCCATTGACCACACTGAGTAGCCAGTGCCTGGATGATCCCACTGGCAGGCATACCTTAGTGTAGAGACAGATGTATCTGGAGATCACATAGCCTGATAACCAATCAAACTACATAAATCAGTGTTTTCCAGATGGATGTTACTCAGTGAGAAGAGGCTGTGAAAAAACTGAGGAAAATGGAGACTATGTAGTGAGGTTTTCAAAACAAATGCTTTTCAATTTAAAGGTTATGAGATTTGTTTTAATGATGGTAGTTACAATTTTTCAAGATCTTACTTGATGGAATAATAAAAAGTTGGCAACCCTTTGATCATCTTAAAATCTTCTGGAAATGTCACTGGTAATCTTTTAAAATGGTGATGGCCCCCGTGGTTTGTCTGCAGAGAGAACACTACCTAGAGAATGTGACTTTCTGGCTCCCTTGGCATTTACTTCTCATTACTAATGAATAATTTGGTGGCTGGGCTAGCTACTTCAGACTCCTATTTGTGAGTTTTATTAGCATGAGTCAGCCTCTCACGTCCGGGCATTCTGTCAAGATCAAATCTCTGAGTCTGCAGAGTGGGAGGTAGACCCTGGTGAATTCTCCAAAGTCACTGTCACCTTGTGAGGTTTTTGGAAGTCAGCCAGCCAGCCTATCTGGCAACATTTCCACTTCTACAGCTCTTGCTTTCCCACTCTTAGGTTTTAAAGATTAGAGATGTATTATTTACACACTTTAGAAAGCAACACATATTAGGTTAATGTTTGAAGAAACAGCTCCCTCCTCAAGGGATAGCTGTGCTTTTTACTGATCTCTGGTTTTCTTTGGTACCCTATAAGCACAGAATAGATCAGAAATATCTAAGCCAACATGGGGGAACACTGGAAATTTTGGAAACACCAGTTTAGACTGTGTGTAATTTACTGTAGAGTCTTTACTGTAACTATCATAAACTATCCACCATGTGGACATTTTGAGCAATGTTTGCCAAATTTACTTAATTATGAAATAAATTACCCACTTTTGTTTTACAAAGCGTCTTTTTTTTTTTATTTTTTGAATTGGAGTCTCACTCTCACCCAGGCTGGAGTGCAGGGGCACACTCA
>CAUYQG010124731.1:0-14096 GCA_963574415.1 Tarsius wallacei | reverse complement strand
CTCGAACATCTAGGCATACGGGGAACAACCCTCAAAATAGTAAAAGCCATCCATGAGAAACCCACAGCCAGCATACTCCTAAATGGACAAAAATTGGAACGATTTCCCCTGAAAACTGGCTATTCTTGGTCATTTGTGTTTCCGTATGAATTCCTGTGTTGTTCTTTCTAGGTCTGAGAAGAATGTTGCTGGTAATTTGATGGGTATTGCGTTGAATCTGTAGATTGCCTTAGGTAGGATGGACATCTTCACAATGTTGGTTCTTCCAATCCATGAGCATGGGATATTTTTCCATTTGTTTGTATTCCCTTTGATTTCTTTGAGCAGTGTTTTGTAGTTTTCTTTGTAAAGGTCTTTCACCTCCCTGGTTAGGAAGATGCCAAGGTATTTCATTTTTTTTGTGGCTATTGTGAATGGAATTGTGCTTTTAAATTAGATAGATTTTAAAACACTAAATCAATAGATGAAGACATGGTTTCTGCTCACGTCATGCCCAGGAAATGCAGGTAGGTGGGGTTAGGTATATGGGAAGAAATGTGATGAGCAACAGAGTAAAGCTTGAGTCTGGGAAGGAGAAGTCTTAAGTAAGGAAACAAAAATACACACCAAAGCCATAATGGGCTCGGCTCACAGCCAGGTACAGTGTGTACAAGTGTTTGGACTTAAGTGTCTCCATGAGGCACATCACCCACCTGCCACCCACTTTTAGTCTTCCACAGGGTGAGCTCTTCAAGAGCCTGGGAATGGCTCTTCAAGGTCAGTCCGGACCCTGCTGCACTGCAGTCTGATGGGAAAGGGCAGTCTGGAGTGGGTGGCTGTGCCTTCCACAGAGGACAACTAAAATATCCTGAAGAGGATCTCAAGGTTGTATCCTCCTGCTTTTCTTGGACTCAGAGGGGAGGAGGGAGGAGTTAAGAGTTAAGGCAGTAGGTATGCAAAGCCTGGACTGAAGGCATTCCTAAATGTGAGAACGCAGCCCAAACTACCCACAACTGGCCTTGACCTACTGCAATCAAGTGTGTTCTCTGAAAGAAGTAATGCTTTTTCTAACACGCAGCTTTGGAAAGAGGGCTGTAGGAGGGAGTGGTTCTTTATTAAATCTACACAGAAGGATATAATTTCATTTACTTCTCTCTTCAGTTGACTTTATTTATTTTGGTGTGAAAAGGGAAGGTCCTTTCTTATTTGTTTATTTATTTATTTATTTATTTTTGTGTGTGAGTATCCTTGTCTTGTTCTTGTTTTCAGGGAAGGTCCTTTCTTTAAGTACAATCCTCCTCTCATCTCTTTTCTGACACCTTATTTTCACACATGATTTATAGTATACAAGGAAGACCAAACAAACAAACAAATAAAAAATGGAATTATCTTTTGGAGGGTGGGTACCTTATAGTACAGCCTTCCCCTGCTAGGTATGTGTTCTAGGAACCCACTGGCCTCAGTGTACCAGTTAGTGTTATTGTGAGAGGCTGTGTTCAACTTCATTGAATTTTTGCAGGTAAAGATTCTTTCAAAGCATTTGCCTATTTCTTGATGAGTAATTTACAAGTGCACCAGCCCACATTGTGCTGAGTGTTCAGCAGTTTTTGACCAAAACCGGCATGAACGCCAAGCCCCACCCTCCTTAGTCACCTGATCTCTCCCTGAGCAACTTTATTTGTTTTCCCAGATGAAAAAAGTCCTCAAAAGCAGCAGTCCCCAATCTTGTTGATATCAAGAACCGATTTCATGGAAGACAACTTTTCCATGAATGGAGGTGGAGAGAATCATCAGGAATTAGATTCTCATAAGAAGTACGCAACCTAGATCCCTCACATGTGCAGTTCACAATAGGGTTTGTGCTCCTATGAGAATCTAATGCTGCTGCAGAACAGATAGGAGATGGAGCTCCGCTTGCCTGCCATTCTCTTCCTGCTGTGTGGCCCAGTTCCTAACAGGTCACAGACCAGTATGGATTGAGGATCCCGGCTCAAAGGGAAATGCTTTGCCAACATGGAAAAGTTGAAACAAAAATGGCAGAAGCACTAAAACTGTGGTCCCCAACCTTTTTGGCGTCAGGGACCAGTTTCATGGATTACAATTTTTCCATGGGTTGGGGCCAGGGAGATAGTTTCAGGATGATTCAAGTGCATTGCATTTATTGTGTACTTTATTTCTACTATTATTCTTACACTGTAATATATAAAGAAATAATTATACAACTCACCATAATGCAGAATCAGTGGGAGCCCTGAGTTTGTTTTCCTACAACTAGACGGTTTCATCTGGGGGTGATGGGAGACAGTGACACCTGAAGTATGTTGCTTGTGTCCAGTCTACCCGGTAATCTCATTTTGGTTGCTGTCACTTCAGAAAACCTTGCTTCACAAAGTTAGAATGTTGGAAAAACTACAGCAGGCTTTCCAGTACTTTTGTGGCAACCTCTGGATATTCTGCCTTGGCTTTAAACCAGAATGTATGGACATTTAAGTTGTCTGAAACATACTTTTAAGACCACCATCATTTGCCATCTCAAGCTGATCCTCTTCTAGCACAGACAAAGCTGATTCATCTGACTAATTCATAAATGTGTCACAGATCCATTCCTGCCAAGTACGAGGGTTTTTTGTGACTGGGAGGTAATCCTCAAAAACTCTCTTGAAAGAAAGAAAGCCCTGGTTCAGTCTTTTTCAAAATATCTGCTAATGTTTGAAATATATCAAAAATTCCCAGTGTTCACTTGGGAACCCCATGATTCCAGTTTGGCTTTGAATGTAGCCACTTTATCTGCTGACTTAAACAGAGTTGCCATGCTTTCCTAAAGTGACAGATTGAATTCGTTGATCAGGTTGAATATATCACATAACTAAGCAAGTTTTGCAATCCATTCTGTATCACTGAAATATGCTGCCAGTGGTGACTGTTTTTCTAAAAGAAATCTCTGGAATTGCTTTTGTAACTCAAAAACTCTGGCCAGCAGTCTACCTTTAGAAAGCCATCTCACTTCTGTATATAAGGTAACATGTGTGTGCTCTGCATCCATCTCCTCATAGAGCTGCCTGAACAGACATGAGTTAAAGTCATGTACTTTAATGTGGTTGATAATTTTAATCACAGCCTGCAAAACGGTCTTAAATTTAGGTGACATTTTCGGCTAGGCAGCGTTTCTTTCCCTATGGATGGCACAGTGCATAGACTTACAATCAGAAGCAACCTCTTTGACCCCAGTAGTGAAACCAGAAAGCTGTCCAGTCAAGACAGACTCTCTGTGCTTATACCGACAGAAATGACCAGTTCAGTTTTTCTGATATGCAATGGTTCAAAGACTTGAATAGTTCTGCAGTTGTAGTATTGGTTGGCAACAAAGGGCACGCACATAGTTTAACCTCATGCACATCCTCCTAAAAAATGTATCTCATGAAAACCTGGATTGCATATCATGACTCATTAATCCTCTCTAACAATTGTGCCTCAAAATCCTCTGTTATTTCATCAATTTGTCTAGTTATGGTGCTAGCCAAAAGAGGAATACCTGCCACCTTTTGAACTGCAGCCTCTCCTAAAAGTTCATGACAAATGTCCTTAGCAGCAGACAGGATGGACCAACTCTTCACCAATAGTAAAGGGCTTCTTAGCTTTAGCAATGTGATTAGCCACTATGAATGATGCTCTCAGTGCAGATACATTTGATGGCCTTCAATAACTGCTTTTGTTCTTCGTGCTCATGTTTCTTTTCTTTTGACAAACTCCAAAGGCTTGTCTTTTAATGCAGGATACTTGGTCTCCATCTGATGAAGCAGTTTTGAAGGTTTCATGGCTTTGGTGGGTAACTGGTTGCCACATATTATACAAAGTGGATTTGGCAAATGTGACTTTCCTGTTGCAATGAACCTGTAATTTATGTAGGTATCTTCTTTTAAATGCAGTTTTCTTTTTTTTTTTTTTTTTTGCAGTCTTGAGTCTTCTGCTGTTTCATCATTAGGTCGTTCTCCCTTTCCAAAGTAGCTCTCCAATGATGTTTGTTTTTACTC
This sequence comes from Tarsius wallacei, assembly GCA_963574415.1. Taxonomy (NCBI): domain Eukaryota; kingdom Metazoa; phylum Chordata; class Mammalia; order Primates; family Tarsiidae; genus Tarsius; species Tarsius wallacei. The sequence goes on along the minus strand of CAUYQG010124731.1, from coordinate 10,086 downwards.
CTTTTGGCTAGGGTCAGCTTGTGAGCTTACCAAAACTGTGACTGAGTCAAGCGCACAGTTCAAGAAAGAGGTGCAGATAGAAGTGGTAAATAAAATACTGGACAGGCCACATGGACTAACATAAGTGTTGGATTCTGACCTAAAGCCTGCCACCAAATGCAGCTGTATAATCGAAGTACATCAACTTACTTGTCACTCACTGATAGGGTTTTGATATGAGTCCACAAGCAATTGATTTATTGTGGTCTCTGTGCAGTCAAACCTCACCAAATGTTAATCTGTATTTGCAGTTGCTTCCTGGTGCTAGCATCAACACCTCAGCTCCATCTCAGATCACCAGGTATTAGAGCCTCATAAGGAGTGCGCAACCTAGGTCCCTCACATGTGCAGTTCACAGTAGGTTTTGTGTTCCTATGAGAATCTAATGATGCTGCTGATCTGACAGGAGGCGGAGTTCAGACAGTAATGTGAGTGATGGGAAGTGCTGTAAATACAGATGAAGCTTCGCTTGCTCACCCACCACCGCTCACCTCCTGCTGTGTGGCCCAGTCCTTAACAAGCCACGGACCAGTAATGGTCCATGGCCCAGGGATTAAGAACTCTTGCACTGAAAGACATCAAAATTGATGAGTTCAAAAACTGTTTGGAGCAGTGGTAAAAGCATCTCGATAGGTGTATTTCATTTAACAGAGAGTACTTTGAAGGCGCCTGAATTTTAAATCTATAAGAATTAATACACAATTTTTAATTTAAAAATTCCCGTTTTTGAGGGATGTCCCTTGTATAACCTGATGCAGAAAACAATTGGGTAGGACTCTCAAAAGGGCATTTTTTTCCAGAAGACTCCAAAGCTGATTCTCAAACACTTTCATTGTCTAACTCTTAATCTTCCTTTGTCACATGGCACATGGTCAAGCAGAGGTAGTTGTACTTAAGACTGTTAAGAACTGAGCAGACGGAAGAGAATCCATCGTGACAGCATGATTCGTGATGGTGTGTCAGTAATAAAAGGGGTGATCCCAGAGAAACACCAGTATCATTCACTGCATTCCACAAATGAGTTACTGAAACCCCAATATAGAAATTGGGCAGGAAGATTTTTGGCATCCCAAACTGCAATATCCTGGAGCAACCATGCTCAACCTTTGGTAGATTATTGACTACTTTGAGAATTAGGTGGAAACAATGGACTCTTTTCCTTGCCCTGCAAACACACAGACACACAGACGTGCACAACTTGGCCTGCAGCTGGCACGGAGTCCCAGAGAACTGGAGCCACTGCACATGTCCTAGGTTAAGAGCCCTTCTCTAGAGAAGGCTTCATAAAGCCTACTTTGGGATGTTTATAATGGGTTGGTTTGTTTGAGAGAAGACAATGTCATAGTTCATAGCTTTTGAATACTTGCCAGAAATGGAGATTTCCTTTTGTGGAGTTGCTTTTTCATGTTAAGCACTTGATAAATATTTGTTGAGTGATTGAAAAAGCAAATAAGTGAATGTGCTATATCTGGATGTTATCACTGTATGGATCTGCTCTGTATCAAAGACCAGTGTGAAATAATTTGCTGTACCTTTGGGGCCACAGTGGTGGCACAGCTCTATGTGGCTGCCAGTTCTGCAAGTGCACAGACTTGATTGCCATAGGGCTGTCCTACTACAGTATAATGCAAATGGAGAAATGAGTGGATAGAAACATACGGGGCAGCCAATGTGATAAGAATGTTATACGAATGCGCTCACATTTTTTCATTCAGAGAGAGAGAGTTGGAGTTTCACTCTGCCACCCAGGCTGGAGTGCAGTAGCACAATCATGGCTCACTGCAGCCTCCTGACACAGACAATCCTTCCACTTCAGTCTCCCAAGTAGCTGGGACTATGGGCACACTGCCACACCAGCTAATATTTTTTATTGTATTTTTTGTAGGGATGCAGTCTCGCTATGTTGCTTAGGCTGGTCTCGAACTCATGGGCTCAAGCAATCCTCCTGCCTCAGCCTCACAAAGTGCTGGGATTACAAGCAAGAATCATCATGCCCAGCCCAATTCAGATTTATAATCAATAATACCTCTCCCTGTGGTAAGCAAAATAATACCCTCTTGGCAAACATGTCCAGTCCATATCCTAAACCTAGAGACTGTGAATATGTTACCTTACAAAGAAAAAGGGACTTTGCAAGCAACTAAATTTGTGGAAATTTGTTACAGCAGCAAAAGGAAACCAATACATACCCTCCCCTTCAAATGGAAGGTGATATTTCTTGAGCACCGGCTCTATCTTAAACACTTTACTTGAATTAACTCAGTCCTTGCAAATCCTTTCATGTAGATACTAATATTAACAACACTTAGTGGAAGAGCAAGAAGAAGTGAGTGGGTGTGTGCTTTCCCATGCAGCAGTGTAAGTATCTGTGGGTGAGTCTTTCTCAGTTTAGGGCTGGTGCTAAGTGCAAGAAAAAAAAAAAAAAGAAAGAAAATAATATAGTTTAACGCTCAAGGGAATAGTTTATATATTCCCAGTCCACTGTTTCTTAAAATAGAGTAGTATATTCCTGCTACAACCTCTTTCAGGCAGTGGAGGTGGCACATCTTGGTAGCAGCTGGCCTACAAAAATAAAAGAATAACCAAGAAAAAAATCACCAGACTAGCCATGGTGACTTATGTCTGTAATCACAACTACTTGGGAGACTAAGGCAGGAGGATCACTTGAGGCTAGTAACAGGAGACCAACCTGGGCAACATAGTGAGACCCCCATCTCTAAAAAAAAAGAAAACAAAAGTAGGCGAGAGTGGTGGCATGAACCTAGATTCCCTGCTACTGGGGAAACTGAGGCAAGAGGATTGTTTGAGCCCAGGAGTTGGATGTTGCAGTGAACTATGATCATGCCAGTGCACTCCAGCCAGGGTGACAGAGGGAGAAAATAAATCATCAGACTTCTCGGGGCTTAAAATTATCCTTCCCCCAACTCTTTATATTTTTAACATAATTTCCATATGGAATTTTAAGCATCAGTTTATGGTCGGAATAGGTAAAGACCACAGAAGTCACAATGTGTAAGTAGATTCATACTCCAACTCAGGGCAAAGTCAGAACAACATACGTTGCCAGTATTTGCTGTGCTTCTTTCCTGCAGAAGGACCCTTGCTTCCAACCACTGGAGTCCTTTCTTGAATTGCTGTGTAATTTCAGGTTTCTAGTCCTGGCAAGAGAAAAGTACTGCCACTACCAGGCCTAAACCAGTAAATTAGTGAGTGTACATTTGTGACTTTTTTCTTGTTAAATCTGATACCATTCTAAGAAAAAAATTACGCCAAAGAAGGAAGAACTTTTGATTAAGTTAGAAGAAGAAAAATTGTCACTTTTAAATGTTACTTCATGAAAGCTTTGGATAATTGTCAAGAGAAAAGAGCACTTGTAATCATGATTTGATTTCTTATTTGTACAAGCCTGAGAATCTATTTCTGATATAGTTTCATGGAGCTATTGTGAAACAAATGTAACTATATGCTATATTTATTTATACAGGAAAATGATAACATATTCTATAATCATTGACATGTATGATAGATTAGTAGGTAGGTAGATAGATGATAGATGATAGATGTAGAAAGAGATAAGTAATCTATTGTAGATGGCTGTATTAAGAGCAATGTCCTCTAGCATATAATTTGCATGTGATTCATTTGCATGAATGTAAAAGACAGATGACTTTCTTCAGAAATCTTCAATTAGAAACACCATACGTTCCAAGGATTTAGAAATGGGTTTGATAAGCAAATCCTTGAAAAGTGAATACCAATTTCTGGATATTGCCATGATCTCAGTTTCTGTTCCTGGTACGTGCGATTTGCTTTCTTTCTAAAGTTTCCTAAAGAAAATAAAACCAACACTCTTGGAGGCTGGTCATCTGAGTCAAATGAAGGCTCAATTTAACAGTTAGTTGTTTCCTGCTCTCACAAACAACTGGAGTCATCACAGTCCTCTCTCCTACGTAAATAAGGTCTGCTGAACAAGCTTTATAGCATCACACAGAATGAATCACTGTGTTATTTATGTATGTTCTCTTTCTAGCTATCGCCAGCGAAAGAACTCTTGGCAGCCTGCCTTCTCACTACTTGTTCATAAACAGTCTCCACTGCTCCCTGCAACCACGCACACCAGCACTCACACTTGACCATTGCCACTTTATGTGCCATGCCCAGCCTTTGGATACTATGGCCGACATCTGGTCATTATAGTCTCCATTGTCTATGTGGCTGCTGCTTTATAAAGAGGAGACGTTCAGTCTGTAATTGCTTTCTAGACACCTGTTAAATGCTTAACTTTTTTAAATGGTAGCTTTAAAAAACACAAATGTATAGCTCCTTCTTTGAGAAGAGGTTTTTATCTCCCCCAAAGACCCAACAGAGGCCTCTTATAGTGATTGAAGGGTTGGACAGAGGTCTTGGAAGGGATCCTGCTTCCCTTGTCATGAATCTTCAGGGTTTGTTTGGAGACACTGATGGGGAAACACATATCCTCAAACAAAAGAAAGATCTTTTTAGGAGAAAATGATCTTTCTCAACTAAACTTTGGGAAAATCCCTCATGGAATTGTGAGAGAGGGAGGACTTTGCAATGTAGCTTTATTCAATCTTGTAAGGTTAATCCACTCCAAAAAGCAACAGATAGATGCCTAGCCAACTTATTCCCCTCTTTTGAATCCCAATTCCTTTTCCTGACCCTTCCTTAAGCAGTTTTAGAGATGTGACCCAAGAGACAAGCCAACAGTCACTTCATTGTCCTCATTTTACTTGCACATCAGCAGAATTTGACACAGGGTCTCTCCTTTCTCTTTGAAAGCATTTCTTCACTTGGCTTCCAAGAAACCACACTCCTGATTTCTCTCCAACATACTGGCTGCTCATTCTCAGTCTCCTTTCCCTAATCTTTAAAAATTTGGGGTTTTTTCTTTTATATTTTCTCTAGCTGTCTCCATGAGTTCATTCTATCTTCTTGCTTTAAATACCATCATTATGTTGAGGACTCTTAAGTTTACACCTCCAACTTAGAACTCTCCTCTAAAATTTAGACTCCTCTAAAAGTACTTTAAATTCAGCATGTCCTGAACTGATCTCCTTATTCCCCCTACCAACACTATCTTTACTAAAACAAAAACAAAAACACCTGTCTTCTAAAATTTTCCTCATCTCAGGAAATGGCAATTCTGTTGTCTAAGTCCCCAGTCCAAAAGCTACGGAGTCATTTTTAACTTCCTTTTCTCACACTCCATATCTGATCATGAGTAAACCTTATAGTATGTTACTTTCAAAGAATTTCCACTCTCACCACTGTTGCAACTTCTACTACCACCATCCTCGTCCAAGCCACCATCATCTGTCACAAGGATTATGATAATAGCCCCCAAACAGGCCTCCCTTCCTCTGTTGCTTCATCCTTCCACTCCAGTCTATTCTGTTTTGCAACCAGCACGATCCTGTTAAAAGATAAGTAGAATTGGCCGGGCTCGGTGGCTCAGCCTGTAATCCCGTGCTTTGGGAGGCCGAGGTGAGTGGATTACCTGAGCCAGCCGGTTCGAGTCCCGCCTGGGCAACTTGGCGAGACCTCATCTCAACAATAAAAATCAAAAAATTAACCGGGCGTGGTAGCACGCGTCTGTAGTTCCAGCTACTTGGAAGGCTGAGGCCGAAGGGTCACCGGAGCCCAGCAGGTCGAGGCTGCGGTGGCAGGGGGTGGCCACTGCACTCCAGTCTGGGCAACTGAGTGAGACTCCAACTCAAAAAACAAACAAACAAACAAAAAAGGTAAGTAGAATTGCTTCAGTTCTTTGCCTGGAAGTCTCCTTTCCAATTCATTCAAGATAAAAGCCAAAGGTTTTTACAATGTCTGACAAGGCTTTCCCTTTTTGACCACCCTGGTTGTTACTCCTCTGAGCTCATCTCCTATATTCTTTTCATTATTCACTCAGCTACAGCCATAGGGGCTGTTCCTCAAACATGGCAAGCATGCTCTCTCCTCAGAGTATTTGACCTTGTTCTTTAGTCTGTCTAGAACTCGCCTCTCCCAGATGTCTTCATGGCTAACTTCATCACCTTCTTCCATTCTTTGCTTATATATCCTCTTCTTAGCTGCCCTAACCAACATTGAAAACTCTCACTCCCCATCTCCCTTCTTACTTTATTGTTGTCTTGAGCACCAATGACCAACTAATACATTATTATATATGGTTAAGTTGTTTTAAACTGTAAGCCTCATTAAGGAATACATTTTTTAAACTTTTTTATTCACTACTAAACTCTAAAACCCACTCTGGCCCCAGTGCCTAGTATGTGACTTGGTCCATGGTAAGAATTTTTTTAAAAAGTATTAAGTGTTGAAATAATTAATGAATCAGGAAACAAGGTTATCAAACACATGTTATTTCTGGCTAAAAATGTATGATTTAATCATGTGCATGTTTGCTTCTCTATGTGATGAACAGGTTTAAAAGGATAATATTTAATTATAAAAATATCCTTCTTTAAAGATGAGATGGTTCCCAGACATGGATAGTTTTTGTACCCTCTACCCGAAATCCTACCATACCTTAAACAGTTCTCTTAAGACAAGATTCCTCTTGTGCCCAAGGAAAACATAACTCCACCTTAGCACACAAGTAACAAAGCAGAACGGAAAGGGACACATCTTTAATTTGTATGTCATTCTCACATAGCACTCTAGGCTCTACACTGTCACTCAACTGTATGCATTATTTCTTTTATACTCCATTTAATCTTTGATTCGTAGAAAAATCTCCTTCCCAATCCTGTATTGGAAAACATGTAAGCTTATGTTAACAGAAAATTGAGGCACAAGAGTTCTTGTTATCAAGGGAAGCAGTGGATGACAAAAATCTCAGAAAAGAGATGGAGAAGGAAATTGGTATGTCAGTGTAAGTGGCTTGGAAATTTGCTGGTTAAAATTGCATTGCTTAGTAATTCAAGGAATCACTTTCAAAGTTAATAGATAATTTGAGAGACGCTGTTGCCACTTTCATTATTCTGCAGTTTAAAAAATTAATATTGGACAAAACTATTTCTGATGATCAAGTCATTCCTGGAAAAAAATTTCTAGCAGAAAGAAATGCAACTCTGATGTTCTTTTATCTCCTTATCTCATGTCTGGAAAGTAAAATGACATTTTGATTTTATGCAGTGACTAGGATAAATAACTGAGAAAGCTATATCTCAGAAGGTTTGAGAAAGAACAAGACTGAGAGATAAGTAAAATGGATGTGGTGTAAGTCTACTAAGTTCTGGGATGGTTTGTTGTGAAGAAAAGCTCTAACTGATATAGGAATTTGTGCTGTACCCATGGAAGTTGCCAGGAGATTGCTAATCATGGGATGCCAAGACAGATAGAAAAGAATTAGTGATGGGTACCAGGGATTTGAAGCCAAGGAGCTAATAACATGAGCAATAGTTGTATCATGTTGAAGAGGTTAGGACACAAAGGACACAGAAAATGATAGAAGGGTACAAACAGATCAAGAGCCTGATTTGGGGTAGAAAGCAATAGGAAGCAGTAGAAATGAAGTAAGATTAACTGTGAATCCATAATTGTTAAAGCTGGGTGATAGGCAAATCAAATTCATTAAAGTATTTTTAATGTATGGTATAGGTTGAAATTCTCCAAAATAAACAGTTATAAAAAGAAAATAATGAGGTTTGCAGAGCAAATCCCCCCAAATGGCTATTAATTTCTTCAAGACACTATCTTTATAATTCTTATTCCTCTGGAAAGTGATGGGTTCCTGAAAAGCAGAGGTTTCTATTACAGGCTTTGTTCATGATGTTTCAGGACCTTAACAAACAATCCGCTTAACATACTGTTTTAAAATCTATAAAAATGTAAAAATTGAATTCTTTAAATTGTATATTTACTAACTTCTCTCAAGCAAATGAAACACTGATTTTCTTTTTAACTAACTAAAAAAAGAATGACTAGATTGAAGCTAATATGAACATTTTGTACCCCCTACCAACAGGTCTAAGTGTGAGGCCACATGGGCATGTACTAGGTGAGGTGGAAGAAGAGAGATGAAGGACAAACACAAGAGCTGCTGGAAAGATGAAGGACAAGAACAAGAGATGTACTTTCTGGAGAGATATGGGGATGAAAATTGAACTTTGAGGATCAATGAGATTGCTATAATGATGAAAAAGAAATGCAAGAATTCTGAAGTTTGAGTCTTGATGACACCTTCCTTGAGGAAGTAGGAGAAAGAGGCAGTGGCAATAAAAGAGATAAATGGGCACTGACTGAAGGAATGAGGGAACCCTGAGAACTTGGTTTCCTGGAATGGTTTCTACCAGTAGGGACCACTCTAAATCACCGAATCATATAGATAGGCCAAAGGTAGTCAAGACCCTGGGAAGGGACAATATCGAGATAATTTGTGTTTTCTTAGTGGCTCTGCATGCTATTCTGATTTCCTTTCCTAACACATTTTTTAATGACTGTTCCAAAACCTGTCTGCTTTTCCTATGGTCTGAATTGTTTTCCTTTTATTGTACCCCCAATTTTAGGAAGAATTATGAGTCCAACAAGTGAGAACTTTCTTAGCTATATAACCACTAAATTTGCTCCAAATTAGGAAAGTCACTCTTAACCATATAGAATTAAATTTTCAAATATTTGTATTTCAAAATAGATTTAAGAGAGGTAGTCAAGGAGATAGACTTAACAAACCTGCAAGAAAGAACAAGTAAAACTGCGACTAAAACGGGCATAGTTTTATCTTCTTTTAGTTGGAGTAGTTGAGATCAGGGTCAAGCTAATCCTGAGGAAAAGGAAGAAACAGCAACACATTTTGATATTTTGTTCACCATCAATTTTTTGTGTTAATTTCAAATTTATAAAAGATTGCATTAAAATGTTATCTATCTTGATTACTGAATTTTTTTTATGTCCATTAAGTTTTGATTTCAAGGTGAGGAAAGCACTGGTTGGGAATGTGAAAATTTGGTGGCAGTGGAGAAAATGACAAACTCACACTCAAATACTGGCCTAGAAATACTCACAGACCTGACTAAATGATGCTGCTTGATCTTCTTCATGGCCTTAAGTATCAATGTTTATTATTATTCTTGTTTACCCAGCCCATAAGTGATTGGACCAAGATCAAGTATCTAACATTTAACAGGGTAACTCTAGCCTACGATGTAATCTAAGACAAAACAGTCTGTCTAATGGGGAACATATTACATCAGAGAGATCTCAGTCTCCAATCTCTGAATTAAGAATGCACAGGGAACGACCACGAATAGCCAAAACAATCCTCAGCAAAAGAAACAAAGCAGGAAGTATCACACTTCCAGACTTCAAACTTTACTATAAGGCTACAATAATCAAAACAGCCTGGTATTGGTACAAGAACAGGCACATAGACCAATGGAACAGGGTAGAGATTCTGGAAGCAAAGCCTCAATTCCTCAGTCAATTCATCTTTGACAATGCCTCCAACAACAACCACTGGGAAGAAGAGAACCTATTCAGTAAATGCTGCTGGGAAAACTAGCTAATCACATGCAGAAGATTGAAACAGGACCCCTACCTATCACCATACACAAAAATTAACTCTAAATGGATCAAAGACCTAAATGTAGAATCTCAAGCGATAAGAATCCTGGAAAACGCAGGAGAGACCCTTATGAAAATTGGAACAGGGAACCAATTTCTATTCAGAACACTAAAGGCCAATACCTTAAGAAATAAGATAGACAAGTGGGACCTTATCAAACTAATGAGCTTCTGCAAAGCAAAAGAAATCATCAAGAGAGCAGGGAGACAGCCCACAGGATAGGAAAAAATATTTGCCAAATGTATATCTGACAAAGGCCTAACATCTAGGATCTACAAGGAACTCAAACGTACCAAAAAGAAAAAAACAGCCTCTTTAAAAAGTGGGCAAAAGACATGAATAGACACTTCTCAAAAGAAGATATATGGGCAGCCAACAGACACATGAAAAAGTGCTCAACCTCACTCATCATCAGAGAAATGCAAATCAAAACCACACTGAGATACCACCTAACCCCTGTAAAAATG